>JAVSBT010428955.1:0-10542 GCA_033118115.1 Pharyngocirrus eroticus
TCGAAAACTACCCCCGTAATGTGCCTGTTTTTCGACGACGTTACGGCGTTGCAAGACGAGAGCTACTGCAGTCCCTATTGAAACACATTTTGAGAGACCTCATCTTATTCTATCATAAGGATACAAAATCAGACATTTAATTGTCATTAATTATGATTATACTTATTATGCAACATTCATGATGATGTAGACATTAATAAAATCACATAAAGTACAGGTGTAGGCCTATTATATTGAAATCTATTCAAAAGTCATACAATTAACATGCTACTCTTTTACATTGATATTCAAGTGATAATTACTTTAGCTAACACAAAACCAATGAAAGCCACCAATTATCTCAACCACCATAGGCCACACCTGCTATAGAAGTAATTAGATATTTCAGAGAAAGGTTAATGAATGAATCTCTAATGAGACTTTCATTGCAAAATGTATTATTCTAAGTTTAGCACAGTAGCAAAATGTTTTTGTTTACTTAGAATTAATACACACTACTGATGCTTCAGTATTTCCTGGCTCATACAAACCTTCTCACTAGTGCATAACAAGCTTATTTTTGTTCTCACTAGATGGTGTTTTAACTGGAGATTTTTAATTGAGATTGCTTGAGACTAGTATTGTAGAAAGCAATTAATAAGACTTCAAATATATGCTCCTAATGTTTACTACAGGGACGGTGAAGTGCATGAATGATTGAACCTGGAATGACATGATTTTGTTACGGTCTTATTAATTACATGGGATTTTTCACCATTTTTTTTTACCACAATACTCTATAGCAAGAATCTATAAATATATAACTTCTTATTTGATGACTATGAATGAATATTGGAAAATAGAATAAGGCTAGTGTCTAGAAAATTATTGATTTTTTAAAAATTGGACACCACTCTTCTAAGAGAGTTAGACTTGGTGGCTGCAAATTACAAGCCAAGAAATGATTAAAAAAAAAATTGTGAAATAATTGTGTCCCTGCAGAGGCCCCACTAGGTCTAGCCCTGATTGTTTATTAATTGTTTTAAAAGACAAATAGATGATTACTTTTACTTATTAGTGTGATATTTCATTTGCAGTGCACTCCAAATACGATTGGAATGGTTGCTCTCTAGAAAGCAATGTTTAAATTAAGAGGTAATTCAATGACAATATATAGAACATTGAATGAGATAGAAAGGATCAAATGTTGTTGACCATTTCTTTACAAGATGGACACAACAAAATGTTGTGTGGCACAAATAAGAGCAATTAAGGGCTAAAGTTTCTGAATGGTTTGCTTCTCAAGTAGTTATGTACTTGAACATGATATCAGAGGTTTTAAAACAATAACAATCCTCAAAAGTAATGGGATGATGATTTCTAATCAAAACTTCCTTTCTCAGACCTGTTACTGTTAAAACATTATTTTTTCAAAATCTAATTTGCAATTTATATGACATTGACATATTTGTATTCAAATCACTCTACAAACTATCAGAAGATTAAAGGTAAATTTCACTTTATTTGACTCACATAATACCAATCTATCATTTTTTTCTTCCTCTGCAACATTATCAAAAAGATACTTTTCCCAAAATTCATGCCAAAATCAATTCCCATGTACTAAGTTTGCATGGCTGTCTTTCATCCATTTCAATCATCTAATGCATTACCAATCTCACTTACTCAAATCGCAGGGATTAGTAGTTTAATCCCTCTATTCCGTCATATCAAATGTCTGATTTTTTACTTCATTTTGAACCAATATAACAATTAACTCACATACAACCAACACTTTGTGCCACTTCTAAGAGGACTTCTAGGAAGAAAATACTACCATTATAAAACAACTTGATGCTTTAAAAGCATGTCTTATTTTCCTAGAAATTGACAATTTTTGTAGTTACTGTTCAGATGGCTTATGCATGAGTCATACTGGATTATCACACATTGTTGAAGTCCAGGAATTGTTTGATGGTTAGCTTTAAAAGATTAGTAAATGTTTCCTATGGTAAGTGCACAGAATGGTCAGATTAATGTGTTTGACCTAGACATTATGTTCATGGAAATGACACACAATGTAATGTCATAAAGCTTTTTCTGTGATTAAACTACGACCAGATAATAAAACTTAGTTTGACATCTGGAAACTTTCAACTTTAATCAAATATGTACCTTTTCTCATGTGTAACAACATCCATAGCAATAAACACTTCAAAGTTATAAATGGACACTTAATTTGTTGGTTACGGTGCCATAACAGCATTTGTAAAAACAAACAGGCAAATACACAACCTATTTGTTAAGGAATTTCATTGTAGAGACAAACAAATGTAATTTTATTGAAACTAGACTCTATTTGCATAAAACTGTTCTTCAGTGAAAAGAATACAGAGTGATAACAAAACTGTTTTTATTTTCAATTGTTTAAACTTGGAATGGAAATTCATGACAAAAGAGGTAATTCAAGGGTGAATCAGAACAAATAAAACTAAGATTTGAACACGTCCAAGCCAACAGGTACCTATCAGGTCAAGACGCTATAGTCACAATACAAACATAAAAACAATCCGGGCAAAAAAGGCTGCACTATCAACTGTGTCTGTTTACATGGGGAAAATACCCTGCATCAAAAAAAATATACCTTTAGCTAGGCCAGTGTTCTTAAAACTTCTTTATGCCAGTCCACATTGGCAGTGGATGTATTGACACAATGTCACTGCTTATTGAAACAAGTAATGTCAATTAAGGACCACTTGTCAAGTCTATAAGTGAAACATATACACCTGTATCATTGAAATTGTCCCATTTCTTCATTTGATAAACTTCCTGAATACTTTATTCAAATGTGAGGCACTTTTAACTCAAAGAAACCTACAAAACAAGCAGCATTCATAAAATACAACTATGGCTATCATTAGACTTTTTATGTTGGCTTAAAATCTGATTTAAAAAATGATGGAAAAAGACACGCTAACTTCTCTTGCGAAGGTTATTGTTAATAACTTCACTCAGAAGTGATTTCAAAACCAACAAGTTGCTTTAACTGAACCTTTGTCAACTCTATAGTTAAATGACAGATGTTAGAGTTTTACTGAGGCTCAAGTATTACACTTTGTACTGTGTTGTCACTCTGTAGATAGCTAATCATATTTCTAGGAAGAGTTCAAGTATCCTTCAATTTGAATGCTTGTCACTTAAAGTCAACATCTCTTGAAGTGATAATTCACATGCCCGGAAATTTAATTACAGTTTAAGCTGCATTTAGGAGGATTAACACCAAACTGTTATAAAATTAGTCTTCATTTAAGAAATGTTACAATCCTGTTCCCCAGAAATTCTACTTTTGGCAGCCTGCCAATACCAACCAGAAATTTACTAATATTTTAATATTGCTTCTGTTCCTGTTCATAAATCAAATGGTTTCATCAATTAATTCATAAAACCGTCAGGGAATTGTGCAGAGCTGCTAATTGTTAGAATTTAAATGCTTTCATACATCATAGATGTATATTTCTAGGCAGAACAAAAACTGTCAAGTCATTTGTATACATATCTCTTCCTCCCTCTAGGACTATAAATGGCAGAAGTTATTTATTGTTCCAGAACCGTCATAATTCTAGGAAATAAGTGAATTAGGAGCAAATAATGCCATGAAATAAATAATTTATATCAGTCACTCATCATCTCCATATAGAACCACCAAAGACATTTTAAAGGGTTCTGCAAAGAATATATTTAATTCATTTTACTTTTCAACCAACATTTTTTCATGTCAAATATTTAGTTAATAAAATAAATGAAATGCAGGTCATACATTGACACAAATACAAAAGAGTCTACCACCTGATCATTTTATGTTCAATTAATGATTCATTAACAATATGTTTAATTAATAATTCATTGGGTATACTTGAACTCATATATTACATCAAATTGCAAAGAATACGGAGAAGCTTTGTTAAAAAGGACAATAGACTCTATAGCTAGGAGTCATGTGTATTCATTTACTATTTAACATGAAATAAAACAAATGTTTTTCGGTTAATTGATGAAGTTTTGAATTTGCCATGTACAATGTATATAATACAGAATACAGAATACTAACAAAACCATGGTGCATGGTAAAAGCTAACACCTAATCACATTATTTAACATAACTTTGTCAAATTATGATCAAACTTGATCAGTGACAAAAATCTAGACCTCAACCATCAGAATTATTTATTCTACCCAACCTTGTCACTTTCTACCATGAAACAATCAATCACCTTATTTGAAGAGATGAAGGTCACTTTTTCTAAACAATTATCACCATCCAAAAAGTGAGATTGATGGTTCCAGTAATGTCATACCTGCTAATTCACACCATTATGACATATGATTTATAAGTATTGGGAACATATGTCACCATTAATAACTATATGTATTCTCTTAAAAAGCTTCAATATCATACATCACTGGCTAACCCATGCATAATATTTATTTAAAAAATGTTTGCCCATGATAAGTTATTTTCTCAATTTACCCATGATTGGGTACCAAAACTCAACTAAAAGATATCTCCCTCTGTCCTTCCTCTTATCAAGTATCAGTAAATTCTGGTTTGGTCCCAACCCAACAGAAAGGGTAATTAAAATGGAGGCGAATGACACTAATCATATCCCTGTGGCATATGAAATACACCAAATAGGTGAATATATCGTTTTTTCTTGGTCTTTGTAAACAAGCTTGTCCAGTTTTTGTAGAATTTATAAATACCTTGTCAACTAAACATTTGAAAAAAAACAACCATTGCAACCCTCTTACCTTGATTTTAAATCTGTCATTGAAAATCCCATGAAGTTCTCCCATATTATGAATGAGAGGGTGCCAAACTTTAAATCCACCAAACCTTTTCCCGTCAGAAGATTTAATTTCTGATTTATTCCCATTCGCCATGGTAAGCCTTGGCTTGAACAAAAAATATATGAATTCCTCAATAAATTTCTGCAATAATTCCTAAGAATGATAAGCAATTCTCAATGAAGGGACACTGTCACAAATCCATGACGTTCAACAACAATGAGTACTAATACATTGTAACTGCAACTTGCAAGTGCTCAAGTCAGTCACAAACCAAACAGGGCCAACAGCAATCAATGCTTTTTCTCCGGCTCCTTCTGCATGTACAGCAATATTTGGTAACTCAAATGTCCTATTCTAAACTATGGGTCATGAGAAATTTAGGCTTTACTGCTCAAAGATTTTGAAAAGGTTAAATTCTCAACCACCTGTAACAAATAGGGTTGAATCTCCAAAAACGATAAACAATGGGGTTGAATTGAAAACCCATGCTGTGAAATGAATCATGTTTTATGACCATAGTAATGACTGAGACCACTTTGTAAAACATGCATGGACTATTCTAAGAATTTGCTAATTTGAACTTAAAGTGTTTTTCTGTGAGTGTCACAAAAATTTAAAATATGGGTATTTTTTAAGCAGCCAATGTCAATTTTTTTCAACATATTATTCTTATTTAAATTTGTCCTGTTAACTTTTTTAGTAGCATAAAACCAGATTTTCTTTTTAACAGTGAGTTGACTAATGGAATTTCTACTTCTGAACAGTAAATTGTTGCAATTAGAGTTATTGAGAAAGGATTGGTTTTCCCATGACTCATGTTGTAAAAATTTATCAGGGTTTGGGAATATTTTTCCCAAACGTTTATGACAGTTTATTATAAAATTACATGTCTTTCAAAGATTTGCATTTTTAAGTGCTAGTAGTCTTGAACATCATATTTAAAATTTTCAGGTTTTAACAACACAATTTAAAGCTTCAGATAATTTCTTTGGATTAAAAGAGTTCTTGGCACCAGTATCAGTGTTTTATACAATCAAGCATGTATTTTCTTCCTACGGTCAATTCTAATCTTACACATGCATATGCAATCATCAGTCCCACACTTTTCCTTTTTAGTTTAATTCCCATGTACATGCATGTATTTGAACTAAAGTGTAGTTTCAAAACTCCACGCTAAACAATTGATTTTCATGACAAAAATAATAGGGTGACAGCTCTCTAGTACTACTATATCAACAGAGTAATCCTCCTCTTTCTTTGCTAGGAAATTCATGGAATATTGAATGTAAGATCCAGGGTGAGAAATTATTGTTATTTTATGATAATCAATTATTTCTACAACACTTTTCACTCATTTTACCAAATCTTGGTCCAACATAAAAGACAAAGTTTGACAATATCAACTGTATTTAGACAGTTGGCGGGGAATCAATTCTTCTCTCTGAAGTATGCACATGTCAACATTTTATAGTGTCAACTTCACACAGCTGAGAAAAGTAAAGTAATCATAATATTGTATCATAAAACAACAAGGAGGTTTTTTTTGGTGACATTTGTAGTTTTGTAGATAAAAGCCTGAACGAATATCATTCAGATTAGTGGAAAGACTGCATACTCTTAAATCCAAACAATTTTTTTCAATTCATATGGACTTATTGAGAGAAAAAAGATAAGATTCAATATTTGCTGATATTTTTTTTTTCCTCTTTTCTGATAACTTTAATGACATTGCATGCAAATATTGTATTAAATGATCTGGGACTGGCATGGTGCCATCTAGTGGTAAATTTGAAGAGGCTAAAGTGTTGAAGTAACTTGTTCCCAGGTATGACTCATGCAACAAATCTTTCAACTTTGTTAGATTGCATGTTCCAGTTTGTTTGCCTGGAAATGAAGCATGGGAAATAACATATGACTAGATGCCTCACACTCATGAAGCTAAAGTATCTCCCTTCATTTCTAACAAAAAGTAAGCAACTGTCAGAAATTTACAACCAGACAAAACAGCCCAGAAGGTTACTGTTTTCTTTAAAAATAGAATCCAACAATTTGCTTGAAAGTATTAGGTCTAAAAGTCATCACAAAATGTTCTTATGTTTAGAAATATTTCATTTTTGACCTGATGTTTGCTGAAGTGTTCATTTTTGAAAGGTAAGGTTTGTTACTAGGCACCTGTTGCAGAAAATCTTTCCATTAGTAAAAAAAAAGGTGAAATTTGTTTCATGAATCAAGAGATTGTTGTACACACTAAACGAGGTTTGTAAAAAGTGTGATAATAAAATGATTTAACAAGTGAAAGCTACACCACACTTATCAAATATCTCCTATTTACAAACAAGTACAAGTATGGACCTATTGGCATGACTGATTTTATAAAAAACATAACTGAGGTGAAAATTGTCTTTTTTTTTTAATATTCCAATGCTATAGAAAAAGAACGTTGACTGTGAGACAAATGGCACTCTATTCCTGCAGTTTGACATCAAAGTAGAGAGAAAAATAATTCAGAGAGACATATATATTGTAATCCTTATTCCAAGGGAAAAGAAGAAATGATAAAACTTTTTTTTTAAGAGTCTCCACTTTACTTGCTTTCCACTAATTCCATAACATTCTTAGCTAAAAAAAAATTTGATCAATTTGAAACAATTATTTTCCCCTGGATATATTCATCCAAATTATATTCATCCAAATTATATTCATCCAAATTATACTCATACAATTATCATTTGAATATGGAAATTACTAAATACTCTGCATGCAAACTAGGATATATAATATAAGCTTTGAAATTTGAATATTTGACATACTAGGCAGATCCTAAGGACAGTTATACTTCTTACCCCTCCCCCATTAGATTTCTATGTGTGCAGCAGTGAAGTTACGAACAGTCACCAACAATCTGACACAACTCAGTTGTTGATTTATCAAGTCTTGTGAAAAGTTATCAAAGAATGTCCCAAGTTTGGAATCTTGATCCATATGATGTGATATGAGATCCCACAGTGAAAGAGGGACTTTTTTTATTAACATTGCCACATGCTTCATCTATCCTTAAATCTGAAAAATATGGGCTCATTATTTAAATGTTATCCTAACAATCAACAAAAAAAGCAACAGGAAACGTTCAACATGTCAGAGCATAGGAAAAATAAATCAGCTTGCAGTATTAAACAAAAAAATACACTGGTTTTATAAGAATAATTTAACCAACATTATACATGAATGGTCATCCAAATTAAAAGGTTAAAACAAAAAAAACCCAGCAAGGTGTTACATATGCGCTAAATACTTTACTTCCTTTTTTTAATGACACACATAAAATAAAATATAAAGCTTATGAATGATCAACTATATACCACACTCTGAACTGGATTTATTAAACTTTGTTGCATATAGACTTCTATGAAAATGCCTGATAAATATCCAAATAATAGTAATAAAAACTACATATCAATAGACAGCAAATCCGCAAGCGTCCCATGGATCTTTATCATACTCAAGTTTAATTTTAAAAGTCCAAGTAACAGAGTTGGTTTTTATGATATCAGGAAAATACTGTTTCCCAATACAATCAGAAGACAAGAAAAAAACCTATGTTTAACTGTTTACATAACAAATTTCGCTGGAAATATTGAGTAACAAAATATAAAAACACGAGGAAATCAAAATCTGAGTATTTTGTGACACATGTGTGTGACAGATTACAAAAATATGATACTGCACACGTGCTGTGAAAACATTATCACAAGATTCTTGACTTTATGAGTCCTTTACATAGCTTGGCATACAACCATCTCACATCTGCCATTTTACCTCTGTCTTGTTAAAGTTATATGGCAGCATATGGTTTTCTTAGAGATTTGGAAGCTGTTGGTCGAAAAATATGTAGAAAAAATGACAATAATTCTCAAAACATTGAAGATACTATATGAATTGATGTTACAAGACAAGAACCACTATCAATATGTGCAAGGGGTGGAGCAGCATCTTGGAAAAAAAAAAAATGAATTTCACATGATTTTCAAAGTCAGCCTCATAAATTTAATGCCAATGTCTCAGAGTGCCAAAACCTTATAAACCTCACCACACCCTAGAAGACAGATGACATGCACAAACAGCCTATTTTCATAACTTTCTTACCAGCAAGAACATATGGTTTTATTGTAACTTTTAGGCCACTTTTTATACTTTCAAATTTGATCTCAAATCTTGGCAAACAAGTTTATGATACTTAGAATAAACTGTTGTCATTTAAGGGTGAATAGCTTTAAATCACTAAAATGCATGCTTATCAAAGAAAAGGAAATAACAATGCTAACCTCAACATTAAAAGCTTCCAATCTTTGTGGGTCCAATGTTTTTCTTCTTTTTTGTACTTGACGAGACATTTGTAAATGTCTACTCCTATGATTATCCATTTTAAAGTTTACAAATGTAAGAAAATTCAACCACAAACCATGAGACAATGCACAGATACAGCTACAGACTACAGAACAGAGAAAAGTGATGAGCAGAAACATTGAAACATTAGGCATAAGATATAGACAAACACAAGTGTAATTTACAGCCTAATTCATCAACCTTTCTTCCTTTTCATGTAGTCATTTTTAGAGAAGGTTTCCTCAAAATAGGATTTCTCTCCACAGTAAATGTTGTGATGAAAAAGAACAAGCCTGTGCACCATCAAGTAACAAATGTTGTACACTCTTTCAAAGATCCCTTAGTGTCCTGTTGTTCCCTCAAATCACCCATGGGGGTGAATAAAGTTCTATAGGTAGGTGTAACAGCAGCGCAAGAGTTTGTTAATCTTTTTATAACATCAATTAAGTTAATAAAAAAATCCAGTGAAATATGTTAAATAATTCTGACAGCATCAAAGTTTAAATGTCATCTTCATAAAAAAATGAAATGATATATTGTAAAGAATTGTATTAGATTCGATCACCAATCAATTCTTAAAATAATCAAACTCTGTCCCTCCTTCAGATAAATGTAATTTCCATGACTTGAAAGCTTTTAAGCAAAAGCAAACAAGATCAAACAACTTCTGCAATGTGGCTTACACAGATAACTTCATGATCAACTGTTGAACCACCAAGAAATCTTTATAGAAGTCCTTTAATTTAGAAAACATATAGCCTCCTTTGAATATTCCCTGTAAAACAAGTCTTGACAGATTTTCTAATAATTCTTCCATAGTCCTAACAATAACGATCCTAAAATATCATTTTAAAATGTTGCTCATAGTAATGTGTCACTGGTTAGGCCATATTCTTAAATTTCTTTCAGATTTTGGCAGTGTTCCCTATTTCAGTCACATTAAAATTTTGATGGTGTCATTGTAGATGCAGTATTTATATTCAGGAGAATTATTTCATCAGCACCAATGAACCACAAAAGAAGTAAATATTTTCTTTGGAACCACCCTGGTAATTACAAAGGAGTAATAGTGAACAATGATAATTCTTTTTTATTAGTAATCCTGCGTGGGGTGATATGAATCGGAAACACAAAAGAAATACAGCCAGATTGATATTTTCACAGCATTTTTGCTCAGTTTTAAGATTTAATCTACTTTATATGAAGACAATTTAAGGTGAGTGTCTTGAACTAGGTTTGACTGCATGCATACATGGGATCATCCTCGCGAGCCAGGGTCACTAATCATTTCTAGGTCATGTATTAGACCCTGGCTTCTCAGGCTTATTTTTT
>JAVSBT010429399.1:0-10536 GCA_033118115.1 Pharyngocirrus eroticus
ATGTGGTCAGGCAATCGTCTCGCATTTGGCATGTATTCGGCATGTATTTGGCAGGTGTCCTGGTGTTTGGCATGTATCTGGCATGCATTTATTTAGACTAGGGCTACTTATTCAGTAAAAGTGAATATATCAAATAATTATGTTGTGGTCAAATACTGGTTTATACAAAATGCTGATAGCATCTGTGTCCCATGGATATTCGGTCCAATTAACTCCATATCACTGCAAAAATTTCCATTATGAGACTTAATCACATTTGAAATGATCAACAACAATAATACCAGCTTGCTTTGGATAACTATTATCTAAACCCTAAGGCACTACCATCCAATATCATTCTTTTTATAATGCCATGGAAATTAAAATAGAATGTTAACAGACTTTGTAAACTGCTGTTTTGACATGAGGACAGGATACTCGTCTTTCAAGGTCATCTCGAACTGAATTATCAAGCTTCCCTTTCACTTAGGCAGTCCCATAAGGGAAAATGGGCTTTTTTCAATTGTTGGCAATATCATTACCCATATCTCAAGAAGTATTCAGAGTTCAGTCTGGTTTCTATCATTGCTGTTACTTAATATTTCTAAATCTTCAGCAAAATCCATAAAACTGGGTATATATCATTATTAAATAATTATGTTGTTGTCAAATAGATGTTTACACTGATTGTACAATTAATGCCTGGAGATTGCTGGAGTTCATTGAATTTTTCTAAGGAAATGCAAGGATTAAGACAACTCTGGAAATCAGGCATTGCCAGGCATGCTCCATGCATCTGGCATGCATTTATTTAGACTATGGAAACTGGGGATAGCATCTGTGCCCCATAGATATTCCATCCAATGAACTCCATATCAGCAAAAATGTTATTGGTTCCAAGATTAACATATTATACAGTCAAGTGACCACTCATGTGAACAACCCCTCTGGAATGAGGTCAAAACTGTATGAGGTAAGGAAACTTATCCTCAAAAATTACCTTTACTCACATGTAGAATAAATGAACTCAATATCATTACAAAAATGGGTGGTCTGGCATATGATTTATAGCTGATGAAGACATTTCAGTCTTTTTTTCAGTCTAGTTGCAAGTTTTATTGGCTTCACAGTATCATGATTTTTGAAAAGTAATCACAATTATAAGGCGATGTTCAAAGGTCTAAACATGCGCAATAAAAAAACAATCAGGTTATCAAATATGACAATACAGTTATATCTCAAACCCTCTTTATACTTGATGAACTCAAAAATCATTTCAAAAAATAATTATAAATACACTTCTGTTACATTGACATACAGTATGGTTTGGTCTTTGTTTAGTTTACAAATAAATATCCTACTAATTCAAATTTTTTAAAAAAAATTCAACAGATAATTTGCCAAAACTGCCATGCAGTGATCCTTTAAGCATGTGTTTAGAATGCTTTTTCTTTCAAGATAACCTTGGAACTTTGTCAAGGTCACAGTTCCATCATTCTCAAATCAAATCAAATGCTACAAGAGCATTCAAGAAAAAGGTGCTAATTACTCTTTTGTAGTACTCATTGAAAGGATGACAAATTAAAAATCAATGAGCCAGCCATTTAGATTAGGCAATTGGATCTTTACTAAGCTGGTTCCCAATTCACTTTGTTACCATATGTGTCATTTTGTCCTCATAGTTATCATGATTGATATTGTGAAAATATTTGTCTTAAACGTTTGCGTTCCCACTTCCTTTGAACAACTTAATTGGTAAAAAAAAAAATGGCAGAAAGAAGTGAATTTGTCTCTTAAAGAGTTCCAATGATTGATAATGTTATAAAACACATTCATTTTCTTTTATCTCCTTAATTAATACTGTCAACATCTGGAGTTGTATTTGAACTAATAAGTAAATCCAGGTTTAAACAGGTGTTTTAGACAATCTATCATATCAAAAACAAGCTAATCAACAAACTACGATGCATAATTATGTATATTATCATGCTGCTGTTGATTCAAAATAAAAGTAAATCAAATCTTTACCAGACCTATTTGCATTTTAACTCTCATATATATGTATATTATGGTTCATTATCAAATAAGTTGTACGTAAAGCCATTAATGACTTACAATATTCTCACCCATGAAGTAATATGAAATTTTAATTTGCTATTAATGACAACTTCTCTTTTATTCTTGTTATTTTAAAATCATATGGAAAAGTTAGTTATTCTTGCTGTATAGATACTCACAGACTCAACTATTATTAGACACTAGACACAACAAGTTCTATAATTCATATTAAAACATGCATATATCTATATCTCTTGTTTATATGGACTTGCATTGTCAGTCGAAAGGTGTTATCTCAACCTTGAAATGGAACTATTTCTCCATAAAGTATATTATTTTCCTTTTAATTTCCATACAATGGTGTTATCTGAACCTTGAAAAAAACATTACACTTCTCCTTGCTAAAAATAAGAAATTCAATATTTTCCTTTGAAATTAATTTTAAAATATCTAAAAGTTAAATTGGGTTTTTTTTGACGTGATTTAAAGTTATATGTAATATTTTTTATCTTGTCTTGTCTGCAATTGTTCGTGAAAGAGAATGTGTCTAAGGGTGAGAGGGTTTGTGTGTGTGTATGGTAAATACTAAACTAGACTTACCTTCTCAGTGTGAACGGGGTGCTTTCTGTAATTTTGTTCACACCGTGAAAGGTGGTAGATTGGGTAAAATCGTACCACACTTTCTTCCAGTTCACTTGCTGATGTGGTTTATCGTTTGTCATGGAGTTATCTTCTTCTTCTTCTCCGTCAGAATGTTGGACCACACTTGGCGTCCCGATTCCGTTACGATTTGGATAAATGGTATGTTCCGTCAATTTGTATTCATTCTCCCCACCTGTACCGGTCCGTTCATTTAGCGGTAAAAATTCCGCCATTCTTGGACCTGATATGAAAACTGTGTTGATGTTGAAATCACTATGAAAATAATAGCCCTTTGGGCGTAACGTTCATGGCGGTACATCCGTGCGATTATCTAACAGATTCATAAGTCTCTAAAAAGAGTACCTTTCGAATGTGAAATTCACCGCAAAGCTCCAAACCTTCTTCAATCTTGATGAGCTGGGTTCTGCAACTTTTTTTTCTCTTATGAATTAATTTAGAAAAAAACGTTGATCAAGTATCTCCATAGGAATGTTGTGTTTATATTCCACATAAATTGGGGATGAGGTTTCCCCGTTGTTCCTCAAAACTCACTACTGAATAATCATAACACAAACAGAATCTGAAATAAAATACATTTTTTTCTGGAAGTTCCTCCAGAAAGGAAAATAAATTCAAACAAAGATTCCACTTTCAGTAAAGGTTTTTTCTATCCTCCGAGGTATTTGAAAAAACTAGGTGTATTTTGCTACAACGAAAAACACTATAATAACTCCGTATAATGTAATGAATCCTTGGTAAAGTCAATGTAAAATGCAATTTAGTAATTATCTCTACAAACAGCGTCTCTCACGAGGGAAGGACAACTGGAAGTTTAGGCGACACCAGCGCACCCTTCATTCTAAAAAAGGTACTGTTTCACCATAACGTAAACACATGCCAGAAGAAAGCTGCAACTTTGTTGCTGTGCAATTTACAATTTATTGTTACTTCCAAAGCAAGTTTCTGATGAAAAAGATGTAAACATTAAATCAAATTTATGTTCATAAAGATTATTTGACATAATGTTGCTTATAGAAACTCACTTTGCACGAGGTGCCAGATGAGGATTTTTCTTACCAGGCAAATTGGGTAAAGTCACGAAGACCAATGGCAGATACGAAGCAGAGTGAAAAGTCAGCAGGTGTCGCTTCGGTATTGAGTAACTTCTAGAATTCCTCATGTCTATGTTTGAACTGGATGAAACTAAGATTTCACCAAGTTATAATAAACACCAAACAATGTCCTTTACATAATACTATACATTTTTTAATACTAAACGATTTTAATTTAAAAATCAGTCTTGGTATATCTTGATGTCTGTAATATTACATTGCAAAATAGTGTTAAGAATAAACAGTGATGTTAGAGTCATATATTGGCAAAATTATATCAACACTACAATTTAGAGGTGCCTAATTAGTATAGCAACACAAAACGTAGTGATGTATTGGTATAATCGAATATAGTGTCAAACTGTTAATGCCATTTTACCACTAACGTACGTCACTAAATATCATTAGTTTTTTAAGGTTGTATATATTTTTGATATGTTTCTTTACAATTTACCGTATGTTACAAAATGCAGAAACAATATTTTTTGTAATGGTAATAATGATGATTTGTAAAGAGTACATTAATTGTTCTTTGTGATTGTGTCATGTCTTCGCCCATGTAAACAAATATTTTTTCAGGGACATTGCTGCTAAAACACAATTTTATGGGTGAAGAAAATGAGAAGTAGCCTGGGGAAAAGATTGCTCTGTGGGAGTCCATTGTGCTTACTAGGGACACTGCAAGACTACATGGGAAGATGCTGCATCCCTCCACCTCCTCCTCCCCCCTCTTTTCTTCCAATAGCCACGAGTCATCTTCCATGTGAAAGTGCTATCATTTCTGTGGATTCCTTATTAGTCAAAGAACAAGATATAAATGTACTGTAATAACATTTAAGCATTATGCTGTTCACTTCTATGGCTGTTATCTTGTTAAAAAAGCACAAAAAAAAGAGGACTCCACAAGGATTAGGAGACTTTGTGATTGAGAGGTGATAACTCTGTCCAAACATCAGCACTGTACATGTAAACCAAATATTTGAATGGAGTGCAGTAGTAAAGTAGCCCTTTACAAGTACACCATGTCAAATGTAGTAGTAATATTGTTACAAGATGGTACTGACCATGTCTTATGAACATTGTTACAACATTAGTGTTATGTCATGTGCCTATATAGTGATAACAAATTAAAATACATGACAAAAGTTTATGATTATATCATAATTATTATTGTAGAATCAATACAGCAGTAAGTCATATTACATTATTAACCTGTTAGTGTTAAGTTTTTTATTTTGATTTGTAAGATGTATTACATTGTGATGGTGTTTTATACGATTAGCAATAGTGGTCAACTGTATAATGCCTTTTTATCATAAAAAAAAGAACATACTAAATCATCATTTTGACAGCAATTTGAAAAAAATATCCAACCAATACATGTATTCATATTCATGGAGCTTATATTTAATAATAATAATAATGATAAATACAATATTTATATAGCGCCTATCTCTAGCTACATTAGAGGCTACTCAGAGGAGCTTCACCTGCATTAAAATAGTACATGGTAAATATGAATGTTTTCAAGTGTTTTTTAAAAACATATAGGTTTTCAGCCCTTCGGATATTGTCACTTAGTTTGTTCCATTCCACTGGTCCAGCACACGAAAAGGCATTATCGCCCAAAGTAGTGCTATGAGTTCGTATTTGGACCAGCGGGAGAGGTGTAGTCTTTACAGGCAGAGTTTTAGAAACATAAGTTGGTTAGATCACTTATAAATAAGAAACAGTTTTACTAAATGAAAGTTAGAAATTATATCATGTAATAGTGACTATGTTACAGCACTTTACTTTCCATGATACACAAAAAGACATAACCTAACAAAAATATTTTCTGCTTTTTGTTGATAAAAAAACCCATTTATTTCACTCCTAACATCTTCCATTGTGTTCTTGAATCCTTAAACTTTGTACCCAAAATGTACAAGATGAAATTGAAACTGACAACAGCAAAGAAATCATTGAACAATGCTCGTGGCAAAGAAGAAGGAAGTTAGAAAGAAAACACAAGAAAAATCCAATTGTCATTTTGCTGATTTTTAGCATTAGGGAATTGCATTCTGGGATTGCTGAGAAAGTTTTTGGAAGGTGAAGGCTGGTGGTTGAAAATTCTTGGTCTGAATCAAAACCGCATCCACAGAAAATTAACCCATGTAAAATCCCAGTCCCGTTAAACTACAGAGTCCTGTATCCCATGAAATTCAAATCAATGGTAGATCCCAAATCCCAGATATATTTAAAATGCCTAATCCCTGTTCCCAAGAAAATATATCTGTAATTTCCAAACAATATAAAAGGCTGAATAGCAAGTCCTAAAGATATATCACCCCAAAAAATAGAAAAATAAAGAGAGTGGCCATTTTCTAAACTTTCTCTTTCACACCAGGTGTCCACCCTATCACACAAAACCAAGGAAAATCTATAAATAGCGTTTTTTCCTTGAAACCTGTTTTATTCACCTTTTGGCAATTCTTTATATATTTGTTTTTGTTATATATTTTTTGTTGCCAATAAAGTTCAATGATAAAAAAATGATTTTAAAAAAAATGGAGTTTTACACCGCTTTTACTACAAGAATTTAAGAAAAAACTGTTTTGGCCTATACAGAGGACATGCTTCCTCCCTTGAATGCAAATTGTTGCAAATACCCCTGAAAGCCTATATTGATTCCAGAGTATTTTTTGAAAGCTCCCCTACTGTATTTCAGTTTTAAGTGATAAACCCTATAAAAGATACAATGGGATTCACATTTCATGACAGACACAACTTTTCTCAATTTCTAGGAAAAATTGTGATGATGACACATCACATTTATGGAATGGGACACATTCTTGATTACATCAAGTAGGATGTAACTTGGAAGAGAACGTTTGCAGGGAAAATTAATATATTTTGCCTCGTACAAAACCATTTAATTATTCAGAAAATCATTTGGTTTCTAAAACACTAGGATTGGGAAAGTATTTTGTCAAATTTGTTTTTTTGGCTCTTGGAATTAGGCCGGTTTTAGGGCATGTCTTAATGTTGTGCTTTTATGTTTAAGGGAGCCTGGATACTAGAATTTTTATTTCTCTTTTTAAAATGCAATTTGAGGTCATTTTGATAAAAGACCAACATTTCAGTCCACTTTTATCACTTTAACTATTTTCACTGTTGACACTTAAGGTGATTTTCTTTCATTGCATATTTTTGAAAATGATACTTTGGGACATATGGTCATGCTTGTCAAAAGAAGCTCTTTATGTAATCTGAATTAACTGAAATGTTAAAGAAAAACAATTTTCCAATCTCTTTTCTTTCTGACTCTAAAAAAGGTGAAAATTAGGAAAATGAAGAACATTTCAAAGAAATATTCTCACTCAATATAATTAAATTATATTATAATTTAATTAATCTTTACCAGAAAAAATAGTTAGTGTTCAAAAAATGTAACTCAGATAATGTTTAATTTGTAAACTGTATTCAAATGTCAGGTTCTTCTTACTTTCCTTTATCATACAGTGTGAAATATGAAATTGCTCTTTTTACCTGTGAAAGGTCATCACCTGATGTATCATCAAAATTAAAACTAAAAATATATCTGACCTTCTCTGTTGAATAGAGCACATTTCTGTTACTAATCTATGACTTTTAGATTTATACAGATAAATGTATATGTGTGTGTCACTAAGGGGGGGGGGGGTTCAGCTTTAATTTCTTTGGACATGTATGGGGTAAAGATAGGACAATATACCTTGTGCCTTATACTAATGAAAACAGCCTATGTTTGTATTTACATGTACATTCTTTTGTGTTTACTGTATAATTAACAATCTAAATATATGATATTTTCATAGATCAAGCGGCATGAGTAACTTTTTGAACAATCATAATAATACTGGCTTAGGTAGAACGAGTAAAAGTGCAATTACAACTAACAAGGAACAACGGCCATATCTGTCCATTAAAACCTACAGATACCATTTACAGAAATAAAAACGAAAATTTACAGTTCAACACATTTTTTTTATTGATAAAACATTGAATATTTATGAGAATTTTGATGCACATATAACTGATAAACAGTATTACCCTTTAATTAGCCTATGTTCAAAATCGTAAAAAGTCAATTTATCATAGTATTGAACCAAATGATCAAACTCCTGTCCTATAATCATTAAAAAGACATTTATGAAATAGCCACCATACAAACACAAACGACACCTAGTAGAGAATAAAGTATATACAACACTAAAACATGTTAAGCTACATTGTACTTCAATATCTACTATAATAAATATCAACTTTTGTATGAATTTGTATAACTGTGATAATCACACATTTAGGAATGTATTATGATTGATAAAAGCTTTTTTTCAAAATAAAGAAAACTGACCACATATATGATAACAACCATCAATGCCTTAAAGATATACTATGGGGTATTTTCTTATTATGCAGTATACCAGCTCCTGATTACAACAAGAAATATAATTAACTGGACCCTAAGAATTTGTAAGAATTTCTCCTGTGTTTATGTCACATTCATCACCTCACCTCACAGACAGTTCTATCAACCATCTTTTTTGCAGAAAGTGAAGGTCAAGTATTGATCTACAAAGTTCTAATGGGCATAGGATCTTTAAAATGTTTTTGTGATTATTCATGCTTTTTACAATAATTATTATTTAATACCATTTCTGAAAAAAAATATTACAACACATATTCATAAGCTTAAGGTTGCTTGGTTTTCAATGTACTGAATAATGAAATATTGAATACAAAAGATATAGCTTCACCAACAAGTCACTTCAAACAATTTGCAAGCACCTTAGTGTATTTTTAGGAAATCGTTTTACTTTTGACCACCATCTCTACTCCAGCCCCCATCCCCTAGGATTTATGTAGAATAGTGTCAGAATCAATATGTCACTGGTGTCACTTTATTGCGTAGCTACATTTTTTATTCAGTCTATAAAGACCTCTCACAAAGGTTGTCCTAAAAGATAAGGGTTTGCAGGGTGAACAAAAAGGCATGTACCAGGGTCTAGGACCACCAGATGATCCATACCTACTCCTAAATTCTGACTATTGATGGATTTTATGGGACAATAGATTTTTCCCCTACTGTACCAGATTTTCAAATGCTGACCAGTAGATTTTTTTTCAACAAGTTCTTATGGAACAGCGGATTTGTCTTTTATATGACCCCTAATATGCACCTGTTTTACAAATTGTAATATTATGTACCATTTGTAATAAACATAATCATACATCCTCTGGTTCTACATCTATGACATCATCCTTTGGTTCATTAAATTTTCTTAATGCCTTCTTTTCTTTCTTGGCTTTTCTTTCCTTCTCTTTCTTTTTAGTTTCCATTTCTTTTATCTGCTTCTTCTGTTCAACCTTGACCTTCAGGAAGTTGTGCAAAATGGCGTCCAATAACTCACATATAGTCAAGACACTAGCACCAACAAACAATCCCATAGAACCTCCTATGTCACCTTGATGGGAAATAAACAGAAATTGGAAGAGATATGAGTTACAAAACTGTCTGTGGACAACTATTAAATCCTTTGCATGACACTGTTATTTCCTTTTAGGACACACATAGTAATCATCTGAATATATTGCACTCATTTTTCAAGAATTCGGAAAAAGACCCTGAACATGGCTACTCCTGTTAATAATAATCTCCTATGTCCATCAACCTAAAT
Source organism: Pharyngocirrus eroticus (assembly GCA_033118115.1). NCBI lineage: Eukaryota > Metazoa > Annelida > Polychaeta > Saccocirridae > Pharyngocirrus > Pharyngocirrus eroticus. Next base: position 9,494 of record JAVSBT010429399.1, read on the forward strand.
TCATATCAGTCATATATCCTTATTGTTTTCATACATTTTGTTTTTGCTTAGTTAGATAATTTGTCTAGGGATTTTCTTGTGTATATAGGAATATCTAAACTTCAAACGTACAATAAATGTCACACAGAGATTATGACCTGAAATTGAAGGAGATATAAATATGTTTTTTTTAGCTTGGAGTTGAATATGTTTAAAGCAAGTGTTTATAAAAAATATATAGGGTTTTTATTACATTATAATTGCAGCCCTAAAGCTGACGTTTAACAATTAATTAGGCAATTTTTTCTATATACATGTAGCGCCTTTTTTTCTTCAGACAAGGTTATCATTCAAAGGCGCTCTTTCCTATACTAGACAGATTTGAGAGACAGGGTGCGGCAGCAATTTCACTTTGAGTGAAGTATGTTATTTACTATGAATACTTTTCAAAAATACAGAACAGTTTTCATTGTATATCCCACATTACATGTACAGACCAAAACAGCATTTTTTTTTTATAACAAATAAAGATTTATATAACAAACACACATTGTTATGAATTACTTACTCCATAAGTTGGTTTCATCATATCCGATCTGCTGCTCTACTTCTTGAAAGTGGAGATCCTTGAAGTAAACATCTATCTCAAGAAAATTATCACTGCAAATTATAAGGAAATAAACAGTCATTATTGCAATTATTCATTAATAATTAATTTAACCTGCCCTATAAATCAGTGTATTTTAAATAATCAATGTAGTCACAAAGGAACTCCTTTTAATGGAGAATCAATGATGATAAATATCTGAATATTATGTTTCTCATTGAATTAATTTCAAATTTAAATTTCTATATGAATAATATTATCTTTTAAGGCAGCGGAACAGGTTCAACTTTGTTACCAACAATTTGAGATTGGAGCTCATTTGCTACTTTCAATACACATTTTTGACAAGTTTAAGTATATATTTTTGGTTTCAGCACTTTATTATGTACCTATCCATATCAATGAAAGGTCAATTTCCCTTAAACAAAATATCAAAAAAATCAAAAAAGTTGACATG
>JAVSBT010429510.1:0-10536 GCA_033118115.1 Pharyngocirrus eroticus
AAAGTGAAAAAATAAATGGTAACAAATATCAAGGGGGCTTGAGGGTCTAATTGCTTTTTTTGATAATGCACATATGTCCCAAATAATCATTTTCTATAAAAGATAAGAAAATGCAGCCACAGTTTGATGTCATTAAAATTAATTTGAATTTTTTTAACATACAAAAAAGTACAAAAAAAATAAATTTCATGTCACTCATATATATCAATTTTCATTTTTTTTTCCATTTTTTTTTTCAAGCCACATGGAATTTTTTATTTTTTGAGACATCACAAAAACAAACACATCATCTTTTAGTTCATGATTATAGCTTTAACATCGTGTTTTTACATGAATATAGCTCTCTTCAAAAGAAAATTGTGGCTGTTTAAAATGACGAAAGTAGGCTGAAAATTGGTAGTTTACAACATAGCAATTTTTTTCAGTGATTTTTATCATGTCAAATAGTCATATTTTCATTTAGAAAGAAGATATAAATATTCTGAGACAAGGTATTAAAGCTATAACTAGTTTTTTTTTTTAAATATCTTAATAAATTAAAATCTCCATGTGACGTTTTTTTAAACAAATTTGAGAGACATCAAACTGTGGCTAAAGATGGCCTTAAGCCAAAAATATATAATTTTATAGCATTATCTTTTGTAGAAAAAGATTATTTGGGACATATGTTATTGCATATCAAAAAAAGCAATTAGACCCTCACGCCCCCTTAATATTTCTTAATATTTCACATTGTCATCTGTAAAAACATGTATTTTCAGTTATTTTGAAACCGAATTATCACAAACATAATAAAGGAATAAGTAGCAAGCCTACAAAGGCTGCCTTAGTAAGATTTTAGTGAGCCTTAAAAAGATTTTTCTTCTGCATAATCCACATTAAATTTTAGCCAATTCAATAGAATTTTATACTGTGATCTGCATTATTTTCCACACCACTGAAGAAATTTTACTAACATTACCTGACAAAGGGCGCTATACAAAGGCCTATGCCTAAACAAAGTACAAAAGTAAAGCTCAATAAATAAAAATTTAGATAGTAACAGCTGAACTCAACACATAGGGTGTTGACCAAGAACACATGTTAGATGGAAAAAAAAATATATAGATGATATTACTGGATTTTGGGGCGCCATTTATCGCATGGTAAACCCTTATCAAATGATGAATTGAGATCGATCGCTATAAGACAAAAGGGTAAAAATGAAACCATCATTTTGCAGACAGTATCCCTGTTTAATTGACATGGAAATATAAAGTGTTGCATCCATATTTTTGTTCAGTATAGTTTAAACATGTATCTAGTTTCCTTGATTGAATATCGTGATGGTGCTTGCTCATGCCTAAACCTTTTTGTAATATTGCAGTGTTTGTAGATGATCTTTTGAAAGATGTATCAGAACAAATTGGAAAAGGATGGAGAAAAGTTGGCATCAACCTGGGAATAGTATCTGCAAAGTTGGATCATTTTGAACATGCAAAGCCACGTGACCTCCAGGGAATTATTCATGCAATGATGTTGCGCTGGTGGAGGAAAGAGAGACTTGAGAAAGAGAAGACAGAGTGTCTAGATTTGATGAAAGAAGCTTTCAGACGCAGTGACCGTACAGATATTGCTGATTACATAGAGTCTAAAAGGTGTAAGTATGTTTTAAAGATATCATATCATGGGATCAGAAAACGAAACATGTCCTCATGCTCATCTTTCATTTGAATTTGACAACATCTAACATTAATTTTTCTTAATTTTTTTTTCAGGGCGGATGATTGATGATCCTTTTTATAATGACCAAATTGCTAAACAAGGATTGAAAAACTTTTTAGCTGTACCAGAAATTTCTCAGTTGGTCAGAAACATCAATGGTTCTATATCTGAAGATCCAGTGGAAATGTATGAATATTTGATGGAGTTGGGAAGGATGACCTTTGAAGCGTGCTTTAGGGATGACTCTATGCCTATCACAGCGCTGACACTGTCAGTTGATGAATTTAAAATGCAATCAATTGCACTGGCTTATTATTTAAGCTCATCAGAAGATCAACTTTTAGAGGATGGCTTGAATTATCTTTATTCTTCATCTAAACAAGAAATAGTTGACTCAGTGTTGCCCTACTGTTGCCAGTTTTCGACTGAGACAGCAAAGAAAGTTCTCAACTATAGTTGTGAGAAAATAAAGGACCAACAAGATGATAATATCACAATGGTCTTTGCTGCTCTGAGAAAACTTGCTGGTGGCCAACGGTTGAGCTCTTCTGAGATCAATTTAATGTGTTATACAGACAATATGAATGACTATTGGTTCAGATTGGAAAAAGTATGCTCCTTGGTGCTTTTAGATAAAGAGAATAACACATCTCAGAACCTCTGTCAGAACGATGTGAAACGAATCTCATACGAGCCAGAACTATTGATGATTAATGGACAAACAAAACATATTAAAAGAGCCTGGGAAAACGGTCTTATCCAACCAAAAGCTGCACTTGTAGTTATTGATGGAACAGACCAACCCGTGCAAGAAACAAATATTGAATCATTGGACACACCACAAGGCCCACAATGGTACGACATAGAAGATGTTCCAGATATAACATCAGAGAATACGTCCATATCATGGCTGATACTTAAGCACAACCAAAACATTGCCAAGGTTCAAGACTTTGTGGAAAGACTTTGTGCCATTAACACTCACCCCTTTGGAGTAACCATTACAGAATGGAAAGGTAGTGGTGATGAGTTGAAATTGCTTATTGCCACTCTTCAAGATGAGTCCAAGGTCATGCATGTGTGTGTAGATCTGTGTGGGTTACAGTTCCAAGGTCATGAAGATGAATGGGTCAAATTATTTGAAGAAGTGGCAAAACTTAAAACTCTGAATAGCTTGGGTCTTACAAAATGTGATCTTCCAAGAGAAGCATTAAGGCCACTTGTTGAACTAATTTTTGAATCCAAGTTCTTGTACAACTTTGACATTCATAACAATCCTGAACTTTTCAAAAGCCTTCAGCAGTTGGGATCAAAAGATTTTAAAGAAAGAAATTTGGAAAGCCTTGAGGTCTTCAAAGTCGGTGGCATCTACGTGAAAGAGGTCAGGGTTGAGAAACCAGTGTCAGAATTTCTCAAAATCACTCCAAACATGAAGCAGTTAGATGTACAATACTGTGTGGGTAACCTGGTTCCAGAAATTCTTCAACTCCCTAATATCACTCATCTTGACGTCTGCTATACGTCAACAATAATGAGGGGAATGGATTTTGGCAAACTCTTTTCAAATCTTGAAAAGATCCCCTTGTTGGAGTCTTTCATTGCAGGATGGTGTAGTATGAAAGATGACGTAATTACAGTGCTAGCTGACAATCTGAAACATGTCCCAAAGCTTCAAGTCCTTACCCTGCTCTACAATCAAATCACCCACCAAGGCTTCATACCATTGGTCAATAGTTTGGCTCAGCATTCTGGCATCGTTGAGTTCAATGTAGAGAGAAATCGAATTGGAAAAGCAGGGTATGAAACATTGGCAGAACAAGTAGACAAGATGGCTAACTTGAGGCGTCTAGTTCTCAGTAAGAACCTTGACCTTGATAGGGAGACTGGAAAAACCTTATGCTGCAGTCTGGAAAATCACCCAAAGGTCAAAATACTTGAACTAAAGGCAATGAACTTTGACAGCAAATTGCTAAAAGACTTTCCACAGTTACAAAACAAAATAATCTGTTGAGAAGAGAACCATGTACATTTGGGTCATCACTTGTAATAAGCAAGACATTGAATGAATGTCTAGTTCAGGCAGGCAAAGTATAAAGACAATTGAGCTTTTGGAAATATTAGAAAAACAAGCAAATGACAATGCTAGATAGAAGTGTGACTGAAATATTGTATCAATTTATATATCAATTCTTGGTTATAAGGTTTTTTAATTTGTTTCATATTCAGACAGTCAGTCACATTGAAATTCTACAAAAGTCTTGATTGTGTTAATTGTAAAAAATAAATGTTGTAGAATAGAAAAGAGGTCTAACACTAGAATCCTATTTCAATTTGTAAATTCTTTGACAAGTTTTGAGAATTGAGAGTCCATGGAAATACTTGATAAAAAATGAAATATTCCTGTATAGTTATGTCCACTGTTGGATTTAAAAAAAACAGTGTAGTTATTATTGATATTAAATTTTTGATACCCACATTCTTTCTTACAGATTTATACACTAGTATGGGGCAGATATATGTTTCTGCATTCTTTCCATGTACTCTCTCACTGTTTGGATCTGTGATGTAATTTTAGTGCCATGAGAATGAATATATTCCTCTTATCATTCTTGAGTACATAAGATTAATCTTTTTATCTATTATTCTTAATTAGCTGCTGAAAGATACAAAAATGGACCAAATTTTGGCCATTTTTCAAAAACACCATCATTTGGTCCATTTTTGCATCTTTCTGCAGCTAATTAACATGAATGAACAGCAACATTTAAATATAAAATTACTATTTTTAAGCTATAAATATGCTTTTCACCTAGATTGTTTTTGTATTTTAATATCAACTTATTTGTATAAAATGACCTTTATATACTGATGTGTACACAATGAAGTGCTGAAATCAAAAATACATACTTTAACTAGTCAAAAATATGTTATAGAAGAAGCAGATGAGCTTTAATTTCAAAAAACTCAAATTATTGGAGTACAAAGTTGAAAATGTTTTGCAAATTTACTACTTAAAAACAGACAATCATAGAAAACTAAGAAATATAGAATATTGAATTATAAGGACAAAGAACCTTTATAGTATTTGTACAAAATATCTCTTCCAGCACCATCTGACAATTTTATATGCCTCTAAGGCTCTTTTATAGTCTAGTAGGACTATTAATATCATGTTAATGATTAATTTTTACAGTATTTACAATATTTAAACAAGCTTGCTTTGTCTTAAGTGATATCTTACGAAAATTTGCAATAAAACAAAAATGAAAAACATTTTCAGATTAGCTTTTATTCTGTTGCTTTGTCTTCACCAGGACATTAAGGCGTCATGAGGGTCTAATTGCTTTTTTGATATGCACGAACATATGTCCCAAATAATCATTTTCTATAAAAGATAATGGTATAAAAGTATATATTTTTGGCTTTAAGACATCTTGAGCCAGAGTTTGATGTCACTCAAATTTATTTGAATTTTATTTAACGCATAAAAAAACAGGGAATAAAACTAAAAAAAAAAATTATTTTTTTCCCCAAGCCACATGGAAATTTTAATTTTTGAGATATAAAAAAAAAAAACATCATCTTTTAGTGCATGGATATAGCTTTAACATCGTGTGTTTATATGAATATAGCTCTCTTCAAAAGAAATTTGTGGCTGTTTGAAATGGCAAAAGTGGGCTGAAAATTGGTAGTTTTCAAAATAGCCAATTTTTAGTGACTTTTATCACTTCAATAGTCATATTTTCATTTTATAAAGTGATATAAAAATTCTGAGACACGATATGAAAGCTATCATCATGCTCTAAAAGATGATGGGACTTTTTTGTAAATATCTTAAAAACTAAAAATCTCCTTGTGACGTTTTTAAAAAAAAAAAAAAAGAATATTTAATTATTTTTTTTGTATGTTATATAAAATTAAAATAAATTTGAGTGACATCAAACTGTTGCTTAAGATGTCCTAAAGCTAAAAATATATACTTTTATAGCATTTTCTTTTAAATAAAATGATTATTTGGGACATATGTTAGTGCATATCAAAAAAAGCAATAAGACCCTCATGACGCCTTAAGTTATAACTATATAAATTATGTGTTGAAACCAGAAAAATCAATTCAATAACATATAACTTTTTCTGATAACATTTTAACATGTGAAATAAGTCATTGAAGATCAAATATGGTGTAATCCTGTCATCTATCAAAACCAAGAGCATTGATTGGTTTGGCCTAAAGATTCAATTTCTATTTTCATAATCTAAGATTAAGAAACAGTGCATTCAATAATTTCTGTGTGTCAATTTTAAAAAAGATTTTTTTTTCAAATGATTCAAAATTCTTTTCAAGTCACTCTCAATATTGATGGTATCAATGTTGATATCAGACTAATACTCAGATATAAACACTTTTTCTTCCTTTCATATTTCTATAGAGACAATCACAGAAACGCAAATTAAAAATAGCATTGAGGTGATGCTGAAAGTGTAAGTGATTCCACCATTACACAATTCTGTTTGACAGCATTTCAGTTCAACTTTGACCCCAATCACTTTCTGGGAGGCTTCGGTACAATAGCTTTCGCATGATCTTGTTGCATATTTGTATCCTTCATATTCTACGGTTGTTTTCTGAAATTATAATGGTTTTCCAGCTTTATTTCTAACAAATGGACAAAAAAGCACCAAATTTAAACTCATGGATAAAATTGAAACAAAAAAATTGTCCTGAAATTGAGCACATTTAATATAAATTAAAAAATGTTTATTGTGTTTAGATGGGATCAATTCATTAAGTAACTTTGTATTTTTCGAAAAGAACTTACAATGTGAAAGCTATGTAGTTGGTCAATTGTTAAAGATGGTACCCTCTAGATTTAACAAAATATGCATGGTCAATTAGGGCAGAGCTATTGAGTGTGCCAAAGATAGAAATTAGTGAAAAGTTAGAGTGAAGGGTGCCATGTCAGAAAACTAATGTTTATTATATAAGTACGGGAACTAATTCAGTCAATCAACAGAAAAAAATCTATTGATTTTGTGTGGGATTCGAACTCACGACCTTAGGGAAACCGGCCAACTGCTCTACCCCTGAGCTAACAAAGACAACTGAGGGAACAGCGCATGAGTAAGATTTCCCCATATAGATGAACAAGAATTTCTTGCCTTGATTTTTTTCTGCTGATTTTCTGCAGTAAAGGTTAACACCCTGATGATGAATATGATATATATTTGAAATGCTGCAGTTCAGGTCTTATTTGATACAGTTAAGAAGGTGATCTAAAGAATACTTACTGCACATTGTCCTTGGCAGTAGTCTATATTAGTAGAATGACCGGATACTACTCCTGGCTGGTAATCATCGGTTGGACAGGAGGAAGTGCCACCAAACACATTACTACAAGAATAACATTTCATCCATCCAGTGGGAGCTGTGAAGACAAAATGAGAAATGTTTTTTGGACTGACAATGTGCACACTGACATTTATTGGGAGATTTTCTATTCTAAATTAAATGCTACAGAAAACTGAATAAATTCTCATAAGCTTGATTCATTGATTATATGAACCTAGATGCCTGTTCACATTGTCAATTTCTCTAGCAAAGATTTAGCTTTGACTTTAAATACAGAATCATTATCCTTCGCACAACTTGAAGTTACTTGAAGTCAGTTTGTTGACAATGTCAACAAAGTTGCAAATATTTAAAGTTGACAATGCGAAAGTTAATCCCTCTATAAACTAAAATAATTGTCGACCGAAACTTAAAAATCGCAACTATGTTTGTACTGTAGACATTTGAATAATCTTTATCCAAAAGACACTTTCTATCGCTTACGCAATCGACAATGCAATGTAAACATGGCATGATATATTGAACTCACTTCCTCCATTGCAGAAATCACCTTTACAGCAGGAGTAAGAGCTGTAGTCACATAAACCGGAAATGGAAGCGCATCCCCGGGTGACATAGCTGCTAGTTTTAGAGGTCTATAGAAGTTTGTAAAAACATAAATTGATAAAATCCTGATATTATTATCTGTTAGTTTTATAATCCTTACTAAAAAGTATAAAAGGTTACATTATATACAAAATAAAGTTATATGGTTACATAGTACAATTAATATGATACGATTACCAAATAACAATTCTATAATCATCATATCATTATTCTAAGACTAATTGACAATTTGACTTAGTAAAAAATTAACTTATTTCATGATTGATTTTTATAAATATTCTAAATTAACTTACATAGCAAGACCCACTGCATTCTGTGACATCATACTTATTGAGTTTAGAAGAATCCAAATTTTCACCACACCCAGAATCTGAATAACTGTTACAATTCCAACACAGTGACGCTTTGGCAGCACCTTTTGAAGAAATGTAAATATAATTGGATACAGCACAATTAGGTGGCGCCTCTGCTGATCATTCACGGCTCATGCACACTAGAGTGTAAAATATCATAACTTTTTTCAGACTCCATGTAATATATCATATGGCACGAGTCTGAAAAAAGTTAGGCAAATAACTATTATAAGCCCATAATCTTTTACTTCAGGAAAATAACCTATTCGTAGTCGTAATTTTGCATGACCTGTGAATGATTTGGTAGAAGCGCCATCTCTTTGTCCAGTTATCCCATTGGTAATTTGAACATGAAATTCAATAATGATACTATCCTAAAACATTTAGTCAAATCCAAAAAATGGTTGGTTATAGATTTGGCTGCCTTCTATATATATAATAGAGTTGCTATTGTTTTCTCACCAGCATATCATATACCTACACAACTATTGATTCAAAACAAGTGTTAATTCTTACCAAATGTCCCCACGACAATGAAAACAATAAGGATGTATTTCTGCATTTTTCTTCTGGATTTGTTTGGTCTTTTTTCCCCTGTGTCCCAAGACTTGTAACTAACAAACTCAAATGTTTCTTGTCAATATCAAATTGAATACGTCGCAGTTGGATATTTTCTTGTCCTCAATTTCTATACTTGTTTTGAAATATCTCTTTTAGATTCATATTTCTTTGAAGCATTGAAATCACCCCATAATATTATGTTTTTGAAACTACGTGATCTGATATGATAAGTTTGATTGATTTGGAATGAATGACTTTCAAAGCCAAGACAGCTTAAGGTTACAGAAGGATGAGAAGAATATTCTTGAACAAATTCTTTCAAACTCTCATATTTTAAGTTATCCGTTACTTGCAAATGATCCAAGACAGTCATGTTTGTCTACATGTAATATTTCAAAGAAGGAAGAAAATATATCACAGGAGAATGCTGTATTCCAGCTGTTTATCAAATTGTGTTAGAAAATGGCCCATAGCTCAAATTTTCTTTCAATGCAATGCTACAAAAAATTGTTCTAAAAATCTTTTGATACCTTTAGTATAAAATAAAAACCCATGTTTTTGATATTCTAAATACTCCTATAAAGCTGATTTTACATGAATTTTTATTCCAAAATTCCAAACCTACCCTGTGGTATCTTAAAACTGTACAAACTAAAACTTTAAGAACGCTAAAATTCTGATTAAAGATTGAATGAAAAGGACAAAAAAATGTTTATTTGAACAAAATATTATTTCCTGGACAAATTATTCTTTGATGTTGTGACTTATGGACACTTCTTGATAGCACAATACATGTTACCATATTTCTTTTTAAAAAAAATGAAACAAGTTCCAACTTGTGAACAGTTTTAACTAAAATGACATTGACTTATCAAGTTGTTAGGGTGTTGGCCCTGTCGTCTTTTGAGGTCATGACAAGGCGATTCCATTACTCTTTGTATGATAAGAGTGCTGCAATGGTTAGCATGTCTGACTGCTATGCCAAAGACTCAGGTTTAATCATAAGTGAGTTTTTCATGGCTTATATGCCCAACCATAATTTACAGACTATATAAAAAGAAACAAAAAGTTCTAAAAATTAATGGTCTGACAATTTCTAACTTTAACATTTTACCCAAAATTGGGTGTGTTACAAGTGAAAATTGTGGGTGTATTTTATATCGAGTAACCTAGGCTTTTGCACTACAACTTCAAGTATTCTTTTACATGTCATTACTCACAGACAAGCAATAACACCCAAAAGCACTTATTATCAATTAAGACAGTTATGGTTCGTATAAGATATAAATGTATTCTTTATTCAAACAACAACACAATCAGCAATAATCAGAGCGTTCCCAATGGTAATAATTACCATGACTACAAGGAAATGCCATTGGAGACTCCTTCCGTGTGCTGGTTTTCAAGTGGCAAGTTCCTGAGTTTGGCCCATAGTCTACAGAGCTACATCCTCCCTCCCTGGTCTCACACGCCTCAAGGCACCCACTCAATGTCCTGTTGTATTCTGTCAGCAAATCATGACCAGGGAGGCACCCCCCTGTCACATTGTGCCAAACTGGTCCTAAAATGAGATTTAGATCATTTGTGATAGAGTCAACACTATCTTTTTCATCAGTAACCAACATTTACTGTTGAAGTTGTTTATCTGATGACTGCTCACTATTGTTAATACACAGGGTACAGGGGAGTTCAAAGGACAGTTGTACATTGGCTCAAAATGTTTGTCCACTATAGGAGGGTGATGTGGCCATTTGGGACAAGAAAAAGTGTCCACTGGACAGTCCACTAAATTTAACATTGAAGTAAATGGGACCGAAATTGGGACATGGGAATTTTGTCTGCAATAGCAGGTGTCCACTATACCCGTTGTCCACTGTTGTAAGGCCTTTAATTGTTAATATGGCCCTGTAGCTAGATACTCACTTGATTGCATGTAAAATGTTGTGGCTGATGAGTTGTCCA
>JAVSBT010429732.1:0-10534 GCA_033118115.1 Pharyngocirrus eroticus
GCTTTAAACAGGAGTATTTAATCCTAATCCTCAAATGAACATGTTTCAAAAAGACTAGTGTGCTATCTACATAACACTCACATTTTCAACTCTCATGTATAGGACAATAACAATTTATCTATCATAAAAAAACGAATTTCATTTGATTACAATGATTTATTGCTTCAACATCTCGTTTTTGTTGCAAAATATCCTGCATGCCTAAAACATTTTTGCCTTTTCTTTCATCCAGAGTAAAGAAGCCCCACAAGAAAAGAGTACATTGAACTGGAATAGTTCTTTCCATGTAACCAAGAACCATTTAGAGCTTTATCATGACAAAACAGTGTCTGCATTCATTGATATCAATGAAGAAAATATCATTGACGGCAATGGTAAGCACACCTACATGAGGGGGGTGGAGGGGGGGGGGGAGTCTGATCCCAGTTCCCAAAGAATCAAAAATCAAAATCCCGAAAAATCAAACATCAAATAAGGACACCCCCAAATCCCATAGAATTCAAATGCAAAATCCCAAATCCCAAACAATTAGAATGTCCGATCCCAATCCCAAAGAATACAATGTCATGTAGGTAAATCCCAAATCCCAAGAAATTAAATCTGCAAATCCCAAGTCCCAAACAATTAAAAAGGCCAAATCCCAAGTCCCAAGGAACCCCTCCCCTCCCCTCTGTATAGTAATTTTGAATTTATAAGAAAGTTGAGTGAGGAAACATTTTTACTTTATTTACTTTTTTGCAAGAGTATACAATCAAACTACATGTAGCTTTTTTGATTGAGTTAAAATGATAAGAGCTGGGGTAACTGGTTAGACATACTTTTGGATTCCATTAAATACCGCTATGGAGTTTATTGACTTATTCATTTCAATTGAATTTGCTTCCAGACACACTTGTGGAATCCTATATCGATTATAGTCGAAATACATTGCAGTTTAATAGACACACTTTTTTAACCCGAGGGGTTTAATTAAAATTGAATTGAATTTGCTTCCAAATACACTTTCTTTGTGTGAAGAAAGGGGTTTAAATCGATTCAAATCAATTTGAAAAGGTGTATGTAACCACAGTCAATGATGTCATTTGCCAAAATTCAAGTAAATGACTTCATGACATCCTGTGTCATGCATCAATTAATCAAAAAGTATTTATTCGTCACTTAAATTGTATTGCAAATATTCATATATATATATATATAAAATGGATAAGTTAACTATGTAGTGTAGTTTGAAACTTCATGTTTTGAGTCATCCAGGACTTTCATCAGGATTTTTTCAAAAGTGCAAAAGGAAAGTTTTACTTCCTATTGAACTATTTGCATTTTATTTATTATAATATATGGACTAGGACATGATGTCTACATGAATGTTAAAAAGTATCCGTCATGGCTAGTAGTGAAAATGTTAGAAAAGTTTCTACGGTACATATTCCATGACAAATAATAATTTCAATACGCTCGGCTGAATCCTATGACAATTTAGAGTTTCACAGCTATTCTCACCCCTATGTAATATATATCTATTCAGATATTGTAAGAATGTTCATAACGGTCAGACACAAAGTTCAAGAATAAAAAATGACTTTTTCACTTTCAAAACCCTTTGATATGTTTTGAATAGTGTGTGGCAAAACTGAACTTGTCCTTTCACTCAATGACAAAATACAAGTAAACAATTTAGACTTTTATTGAAACTAGTGTCAGAGATAAATGCATTTCTAAAGTCATTTGATAACTTTATATATTACAAATAAGATCAGTGTGAGGCCTATTTCCTTCTCTTTCATGGATGACATAAATCAAAATTAACATTGGTTTTAAAAGTCCCAAAGGTACTTGAATTTGAAAAGAAATAATTACAGAAATAAAGATTACAACTATGATAAGAAAAGTATATTCTCCCATTCTTTATATAAGCTCACCTCAATAAAGTAAAAATATATGAACACTTTTATCATCAACTATAGAAATTGAACTGTGTCGTATCCTATTGGAAAATTTAAAAAACCTATAAAAGGATTCCTGTGGAAATGAGCAATTATAAGTCCACTGGAATGGAGCAAAAACTGCAAAACTTATAATTGCTACATTACACATACATGTACATATATCTTAATTAAGTAAATTGATAAGATATACCAGTATGTATATTCTAAAAATGTGACAGAATCTTCAAAAACAGTTGTAGCCTTGCAAATAAAAAGAAAGTTTACATGGATTGTATTGAACGTTGTAAAACATTAACAGTCATGAATGCATGCAACTTTGATTTTTGAATCTCCATCTGTTACAAGCACATTAACTGATTTTAGGCATTTTACAATACAGAGGTTGTGACACCAGCAAAAAGTGTTTGTAACAACATGGCTAAAATACCTTTTTAGAGCTCTACAGCTTAGCCAAGTTGACATGCCAGTTCCCTGGATCACTGAAGTTAAGCAACTTTGGGCTCTTTACAGTTGGACTAACAGTTGGACAGGTGACATTAAAGGAGTGCCATAGCTCATGTGAAAGTAAGCATCCCAAAAATGTTCTTCCCTATGCAGCTGAATATCCAGCGGGAGTTACACATGTATCATAAATACAAGTAGCAAAATAAACTGGGCTTTACCAGGGGTCTAAAGGTGACCAGTAGGTTCATGCCTTAAAAAGTAAAATGTAGGCATGATCCTTTTCTACAAATAGCAGCCCAGAAGAGAAAGATTTTTTATTTTTTTTATTTTGTTGAGAAATTGAAATGTTTAACCACTAAATCAGGGAACATGTTATCACAACAATAAAGAGAGTGATGATTTACTAACATCATATGCCAACTACTTAACTTCAACAATAAAAGATCCATTGTGTTTGTGCACAATATATGCCTTTAACTTATATTTCTGTTTGTCCATAAATAAAAATCCTTAAAAGAGTTATGCATAAAAGGTATAGTTAAACAACTCAAGTGGCTTGAATGTACATGCAGAATCTTACCAATGAAAAGAGAAACCGTTCAACTTTCTGGTCTAATGCTTGGCTTAACAAATATTCTCTAAATCTACCCCCCCCCCCTTTCTCCCAAGTGCATGGTAAAGTTATGATACAGATTTATGATTTTACAAAAAGCTTTGATGTATAATAGATAGCCTACACACAGGTAGTCACTACTACTAGATACATGTATGTCTACAGATAATTGAACCCAGAAGTGGTCAGTATAATAAAGTAGGAGATTTGGACAGTTTTAACCACATTACAAATATTAATTAGTAGATCCTTGATTGGTTTTTCAATGTTAGCCTTTTCTTTCATAGATAAGTCACGAGTGTCCCTTGGAATTGGGATGGAAATTTCTCAATTGACCCTGGTTAGTCACATTGAATCATGATATTCTGGGTGAGAGTCTGGCCAAATTAAACACTAGTAGAATGAATTCAAAACTTTAATAAAATTGAACGGCTTAAAGTGTTTTTTCTCCTTCATCAATCATGCTGATGTCAAAGATCAAATTGTGCATATAGATTCGCATGGAGGTGTAAAGTTTACCTGCAATATATGCTGTGCTAAGGCCACAGTGGAAAGAAGGAAAAAAGTGGTTCTATCTTTATGATGATTAAAGAAGTCCTGAACTGCAGAATTTCAAATATAACATATTTATCATCAGGGTATTAAACCTTTACTGCAGAAAATTGACAAACTCTACGTCAACAGGATTTTTTTCTGTCGATTTTCTGATGTGTGTTTCCATATGGGTCAGTGGACAGAAATTCTTATTTGGGGCCTGGACAACAAATTACATCTGGTCTCCAATGTCTTTCTATCTATTCAATGCTAGCTAGGTATGCTTATTCTAAATGTCCAAAAAAGGATGTGCAGAATAAAAAAAATATTCCACTAAGTCTACCATGCTGTTATCAAGCATGAAGTGTGTAAACATTTGGATAGTGTATTATTGAAGATTTGAATTAATTTCTAAATCACGAGTACAAATATTTCACCTTATAATATCTATATATATGGTGATTTTCAAAGACAGCCACGTTTTTTCAATTCAAATTGAATCATTACATATGCCTACTACACAAAAACCCAATATATAAATACCACTGTAAAAGGGTATGTTTTTGAACGTCAAGTTGAAATATGGTTGTTCACTTTATGACAAAAAAAGCTATGTCCCTACATTAAGGTTGCCTTTCATTTATACAACTAAAGGTGCTTATTTAGTCGAAGTGAACATAAATCTTTTCCATTATATGCACATCTTTTGTGATCGTTTTGCTGGCTGTTTTAAGGCATACACATTTTACAGTTTAAGAAATGTGACATTTTAAGGCATTTTTTATTCGATTCAATGAAGCTTTTGAATTCTTTTTTGACAGATTCTTATACATGACCAAGGAAGGAAAATGTATGGGTGATAGATCAAGTTGAAATTCTATCCTTTCTAAAAGAATAATATCAAATGAAATTTATGTAAAATGAAAATGACTGAATATGAGTATACTTGTACTTTTTCAATTCACCTACAAAATTGAAAGAGTTTTTGGGGTCAGCTACATAAATGTACATAGTGACCGTCAAATATGTATACATACTTTATGTTAACAGCAAACTAAACTGCAATAATTTCTGAACAATTTTCAATCACACATTGTCTCTTTTTATTTCTAACATCATAAATCAATGCACTTTGTGACCTTAAAAAGTAAACAGACTTCTCTTTAAAATTATTGTATTTGTATCAATAGATCCAAAGCTTAGGCCAAAGGGGGAGGGGCTGCCAATGCCTCAAGCAATATATACAAAAGGAGAGACAACCAAAATAGGGAGAGATTAAATATATTCAACTATCTATCTATATGGTGCAAGAGACTTGAGAGCTATGGAACACCATCCAAAAGCAGTGATTGATTTTGAATTGTTTGGCTACTGGACTGGATAGCATGTTTATAAAAAAAATGACTAATTTCTACCGGACCGGACAATACTATATAACATTGGGCTAAATAGTCTGGTCCACAAGTCTGGTGTCTAAATAGATCACTGAAAAGCAATGCCATATATATCTTGTATTATTGTACTCAAAAGTGGTACCTACAATGCTAATACTAATAGCCCAGCAGTAAAGCAGGAATCCTAAGAGCCTTTATATGGTTACATATAAAGCCATAACTTGATATCAAACAATAAAAAAAACACTTTAGCACCTATAGTGGTATGCCAAACATAGGTCACATTCTAACATCATGATCACTTTGAAAACAACATTTACGGGTCCATTTTCCTGATTTTCAAAACGCCTTTTGTAAAATTTTGACTTTGATTAATCATAGCTTTGGTCTTATAGCATGCTGCAGGTATCAACAGTATGTGATTTTTTTTCCACATGGGATCACTTTGGAAGAAAAACAAAAGATGATTAAAAGTCCATTCATCTATTTATAAGATAACAGACCATGGTAGTTGGTACATACTACATACCAGGCCCTTCTTTAGCATTATATTTTTTAAATTGACCATGTTATGATTTTCTTTAAAGTATTATCACTTCATCAGAAAAAAATAGATTCTTTTGAGTTTGGATAAAAATAATTTTACAGCAAAATAAGTAAGAATAAATCTCATAATATTTTGCAGCAAAATCATGATTCTATTTGAAACCTATTACTAGTATTAGAAACATTATTCCAAAAATCCTATTAATTCCGTGGATAATTTTAATGTCATTGCACAACATAAAAAAATCTTTCGGAAAGACCAAGAGTGATTTGAGTTTATGAAGATGTATAGAAATAGACAATCATGAGTCACCAATACAATTAATTAGCAATCGATTCCCAATCACTCCCAAGTTGGAAGATTCACTTTTACCAGGCAAAATTATGCATTGAGAAATTAATTGCAGATGCTAGATACCCCATTTATAAATATCGGTATGATTTATTGTTGTAATGCCCCTAGCTGGTTCTGTCCTGGCTTTTTGTATCAAATTGAATACCCATGTCACCATGAAAGAAGACAGATAACTATTTGTATTGTGCCACAGTACATTTTCATCATGATGACAGAGATTATCATAAAAGCATTCTTCTGTTATTGTATGTAAAGTTTGCTTTGTACCATTTTATGTATTGGATTACCAATGAACATTTCAACACATGTCTTTTTTTCTTCTGTGCATTACAATCTAATCAAACTTTGTCAGCATTTTTTTCTACGCACAAAAGTTGTCTGACTAAAAAAACTTTACTCTGACAATGTCATCGCTGTTTTGAGCTTTGCATCTCATATGGCGAACATGTTTTGTTATTTGTGTGTTATCCTTTGCTTTCTTTTATTTGAATATGTGTGAAGCATATCAATCATATCACCTGAAGATCCCGAGGGTCAATGTCTGATGAATTTGAAAATATATTGGACTTAAAAATATTTCTTTCACTGTCTTCTAATTTTTCTATCCCTCCCACACCTACTATATTGCATCAATGAATAAGATATCAATTCTATTAGTATATCCTCTTGCACATATTTATCTGTAACCACGAAGTTGTTCAAATAGTATGAGACAGAGTAATATTACAGAAATACAGTATGGGAGCTTCTGGGCAGTAACATAACAGTTTTACAGACAAATCTAACCTACTTTTCAAAAAACAAACAAAAAACTATATATCATTTTTCAACTGATGTAGAACTCGAAAGAAAAAAAAGTTTGCTTGTCAATGGTGGATTGTCATTTTGGAAGTCCTTAGACTGAGTGTATTTTCCTTTCGGCAATTTTCTAAAGTTGCATGCATTAATGATTTAGAGACCCAGCGTATACATCTTCAAATTCTTTCTGACACTATATCTTTTTAAAGAAATACATGACATATTTATAAGAACTCCTATGAAAAGAATGGGTATTGCAGAGAGAGAATATCAATGGACAGTTTGTACTTCT
This sequence comes from Pharyngocirrus eroticus, assembly GCA_033118115.1. NCBI lineage: Eukaryota > Metazoa > Annelida > Polychaeta > Saccocirridae > Pharyngocirrus > Pharyngocirrus eroticus. The sequence continues at coordinate 6,923 of JAVSBT010429732.1, forward strand.
TTTAAGACAACATTCTTTACAGGTGTTGACCTTTGCACAAAAACAAAAAACAACACCAAAAGGCTGTATTTGCAGGTAAACTTCAAACTGAACTATGACACCTGGAAAGGTAAAATCTGTTTGACAAACTGGTTCAAGATTTGATGTGACACTGTGCATTTTACTGTACAAAAACATTATAATTATGTCTTCTAGTACTGTCTATTTAGACCCTATTCTAATAATAGAAGATTATATGACAAGACCATTCTTTGTGGAACTACTTTCAGCACCCACAAAGTGATTGCCCTGTTTTTTATTCATTTAAAATTGAAATTTAACATAATATCTGGATTTTTTAACATAGAATTACTACTTTTTTCCTTTCAGTGATTCAAAGGATTATGTTTAGCAACATCTTTTATATCCCCCCCATATTCCTATGTTTAGTCAATAACAGTGTTAACACTTAACAGCACTTATTTAAAATAGGCCTAGCACTGAAGGACTGGAAAAATTCAATATTCAATTTGGGAATTTATGCTCCTGGTTTTTAAGTCTGCTGACAACTAAACATGTGTGCCTTGTGATTATTTCGCTGCCATTACTTGGTAATTAAAGCCACTGTATAAATACGTAATATGAGTTTATTAGCACGTATTTTGGTAGGATATTATATATCAAAAATGTATACAGGTTAAGGTAAGGTAAGGCGAGAGTTCCCCACTGAACTACCTGTTCAGGATTTTAGAGGAGCTACCAATAGCTCTCATAATATCATGGAAGATGGTTTGCTCAAATTTACTTAGTTTTAACTTACCATTCTGTGCCATTAACGGCATTTCCTGATGATTCTCCAAAAATATCATCTGCTCCACTCTTGCTCTGAGGAAGCAGCCCAGTGTAAACTTCTTGAGGGAGAATTTCCACACACCTGTCATATGTGGAAAGGCGGGGGTTGTTTTTTGTAATAAGAGGACTTGAAGATTTTTCCAAACGATGTATAAGTGCGACATAAAGTAGAGTTCTTAATGGAAGATGGAATGCTGGGGTTGTAGCTGTTTCCAAGCTCACGTAAACTGCAGGTTCTATCACAAAATCAACCAAAAGTATGGGCAGACCCTGCGGTAAATCTCTGTCAATGTGCTTCTGATCTGGACTCCTTTTTACAAGGTTTACTTCAATTTCTTGATCTGATACAAATGTAACCAACTCTCTTATGTTATAGTCTGTTGCCCTGGTTTGAGCTTGAACTTCTTCAAACTGTATATCAGCATCCATTGGCAAAGAAATTTCTTTACTTTTAATGCCATTTTTATTTATGACATCACATTTGAGTTCTCTTATTTGACCATTTCGTAGGAGATTTGCTTTATGCAAGGAATCTTCTCTACGGATTTTGATGACATCACCAGGTTTGACTGGGAATGTGTTATTTTCTGGTACATTGGTCACTAAGATTTCATAGCCAGGATATGAATGCTCAAGTTGTGAAACATTATGGTACTGCTTGGGTCTGAAACGAAATATTCCTTGATATTGTAAAGGAATAGCGTAATACTTTCCACCAGCTTTGGCCAAAACTTTTGATTGTCTTGTCCAGCCATGAATAACAATTTCAACACCTGGTTTTACAAAATGATTTTCCAATATTGTCGTCTCTTCATTCCAATCAGTCACCCTTGTCACAACTGGAAACAAACTTTTATTATTTGCAGCAAAACTGTTCAATATCAGCCCTTTCTCCAAGGCTTTATCCTCTGGGCTGACCACCATTTCTAGTGAATTAGGTAATCCAAGGATAACTGATGGGTCATCTACAGGACTTGCTTCTACAAATGTGTCCGGTTCTTCAAAGAAGAGGTTACCGTCAAAGTTTGTGGGCAAACCAGGTATCTTATAGCGTTTGTTGATTGGGTTAGATGACACACTAAGCCTTCTTTTGCGAGGGAGCATGCTCACTAAATCAGAAAGGAGGTATTCAGCTGTGTCAATCATTGGTGTAAAATCACCAGTGGCATTCATTGGTAACAATATCATTTTTGGGTCATATAAACTACGGCACTCAAGCATTTTTTGTCCATATTTGAAAACCAATCTTATCAATTTCAAGTGTTGTCCTTTTGTTATGCCATAAGATGGGAGGGGCTCTGTATTTTTATATGAAGTATTCACTGTTACATATAAAGGAAATACTCTAACCAAATCATCAACAGTTCTGTACACTACTGATGCAGATTCATCTCCTGAGACTGGATCATAAGGGTGAATTTGGAATTTTCCTGGGAATTCAACTGGAAGTGTGACCCTTACATAGCCTTGACCACCCCATGGGTCTATAAACAGTAGAGGTATTTTGGGACTGATTTGTCGATGAAAATCTAGTACTTTACCCTTTGAAAGTTCAAAAACTCTATCAGCTTCATCGTCTGGGAGGAAATCCTCTGCTATCACCCCTCTTTGGGGTGGGGGAAAACATTCAAGAAACTCCTTCAGAATCAAATTGACACGCCCGTCATCCATATCTGTCACACTCCACACTCGTCTGACTTTAAGAATCTGATCTGGATCTCGAGTTTGACATGTAATATTATTACGTAAACATTATATCATTAAAATAAACTGGCTAGTTGTTGGCACTTCACCTGTAAAGGCATGTAAACTTTCCAACAACAAATTTTCTAAAAGTGTCCACAAAACTCTGAATCCAGAATTTGTAATTGTATACACATGAGTACACATGCAAGTTATGGACATACCCCTGTTGTTTGATTAAAGGAGCCATTCAGGTCAAGACAATAAATTCGGCCAGGGGGGAGAAGTCACTCAACTGTAACTGGCGGCATACCTTAATAGAAACGGGTAGCGATCTCTTTGGGTCAATATTTTACATGTGTGTATCAGACCAGTACCCTATTACATGTTGCCTAAGTATATACTATAAATAAAACGGATGTAACTAGGCACATGTAGTAAACTTCCGTAAAGACGTTTTCTTTGCGAAGACACTGTCAGGACTGAGATAAATATTGTGTTATCATTTATAAGTTCCATTCATGTCAGTTTTGAATATCACATTATATAGAAGGTAGGAAATTCAACGAGTTTACAGATGTAAAGTGGTATTTGGCATATCATTCAATGTTTTAAACCGTTCTTGTTATGTGCATGCTGCCATTAAATATGATTAATGACAGTGAATCACTGATTCATTCAATCATTCATTAGCAGATTTTCCTAAATCCAAAGTTACATTCCTTTTCTTTCCATGATGACTTTCTAATCATTTTAATTTATCCACAGATGACATATAATTGGGAGAAACTTGCAGAAGTTGAGGTACAATTTGAAGACAATGGTCGAGAACAGAGTGAAAATGTGGTGTCATGCGTCTTTTCAAAGGCCTACCTCTAGTAAGTATATATTTTGAAAATCGCACTTATGAAGTTATCTATATAAACACTAGTCCTTATGTACACAAGGAATGTTTGTGTACGAGTAGAAGAGGTCCTATGCCAATGGAAGATCGGGGGAGGTGGATCTAAAGCCTAGTATAGCTGAAGGGGTGGTTGTCGTCCAAATTATTAACATGTGTGGACGGGGTACACTTGAGTCTATACAAGTGTGGACCAT
>JAVSBT010429954.1:0-14913 GCA_033118115.1 Pharyngocirrus eroticus
TGTCCCAGAACTTAAATTATGCTTTGTGTGATCGTTGATTGATTATTAGGCCACTCAGAAAGTTGGATGATTCTTTTTTAGTTCGTGTTGTTGTTTAATAAAAAAAAAATGCATTTGTTATTGATCTTATGTGTTGTTTACTTAATAGAAACCCATGAATAAGCTCTTTAAATATCAATGTTAGTATTGATTTATTGGAAAAACAAGCCAAATTACATTCATTCGATCAAAGTGGGGGAAAAAAATAAAAGTGAAAAAAAAAAAAAAAATCGACCGACCGACCCATATTTTTACGCCAAAAATCCAACGACAAACTAATCAATTTGGAATGGCCAAATATATTTTTTTTTTTTTTTACTTTCAACTGATGCCTTTGTGTATATTCTTTCAGATACTAAAAGTCCTAAATTTCACATTCTGACCCTACCGCCCCCTTAAGAATCATCTCTTCTCCAACATATTGTAATTGGAAAAATTATTCAACAAATAAGTCTAGAAAAAGAGCAATTTCTAGCTCAATTTCATCTCAACTTTAATTTCATACAAAGAATCACACTAATTATGTTGTAATTAAAGAATATGTCATCTTTGCAAACAGAATTGGCTGCCATTTCTGAAACACTACAAAAAACATTTTTTCTTTTTACGGCCATATCAGACAGTATCTTTTTATGTTTTCAATGTAAAACCAAAGATTAAAAACTCTAGTCTCAATGTGCCCAACTCATCAAATGAGTTTATCATGAGTTAAGCATTATGCTACATTGCCGCTGTTTTGGAGACAATTTCCACACTGTGTTAGTAATCAATACCAATGATTTGTGCTTTTCTGGGAAAGATCAAAGGGCCAGAACATTCCTAGAAGATTTCCTTGAAATAAAGAAATATAAATACTGATGCATTATGCAAAGGAATTTTCTTGTAAAAGAACAAATGTGTCAGACCCATGCTATTGATCACAGCAGTAAAAGGGAACGTTTTTATTAAGATGAAATGATCCAAGAAAAAGCTTAATTAAATACTATCATAAAAGATAGTTTCTTCGAATGCATACCTGAATAGTTCTACCTCAAAACGATCAGTATATAGTACATGGAATGGAAAGTAATTTCAAACAGAGTTTCAGATTTTGCCACTGGTTTGAGGTTCTGGGTTTGCATCTGGATAAACAGGAAGACCTGAATAAAGCAATATGCTAGGGAACTAAATTGTAAAAATGTTATGGCCAAGAACAAGCTAAAAGAGCTATAAAAAAGAAAGGTTAGGTCCCAGCCTCAACCAAAGGAATTTGTTTTGTGTCACCAAAGACAGTATATAATAATACTGTCTTTGGTATCACTTTGTATCAGAATATTATCTGTTTCCCATAGGTACTACCAGGGTTTTCATCCAATGCAAAACAGCTTTGTAAATTGGACAAACAGAGCAGTTCATATAGGGAAATAAACTAAAAAAAGACATGCATGATAAAAAAAAATCCTTTATATGTCCCTTTGTTATTTGATGTTTGAATCTTGTCATCAAACTCTCCACAAATGTTTATTGCCAAGTTAAGTATTTAACCCTTTCACCTTCATTTTCCCCATTTATTTAAAAGTTCACACCTCCATCGTTTGAAACATTCTTTCTACCACCAACTCTGGATATGACTCATTCCATTTTATTCAGAGCTTCAAAGATGAGCCCCACATCAATCGGATTTTTTATTCTATCAAGTTCAACAGATTTTAAGCTTAATCAACCAAAATGTTGTCATAATTACAAAGGGAAAATTCAAAGTCAGTAAACCTAATGACAAAAAAAGTTCAAAGGATGATAAAATAACGTCATTCTTTTACTAGTTGCTTCTGCTTCATATAGCCTTCCTTCCTGTTAAACCAGATTTTTCCATTTGTGTAAAAAGTTCTTAAAAACTCAACACTATGGTATAAAAGTTGTACATTTTATGTGGCTTAATAGCAGTGTTCGCTTGATTTGTCATGCTGGCATTTTATGCAGAAGGTTTCTGGTTCAAATCTGGGCAGTTTCAAGTGAATTATTTTTCACTGGCTTTCAAAGAAAATGGTTTGGGTGCTCATAGCAGCATTCTCACTGTTTCTAGGGATGTAAAGCTTTCATAGCCAAAACTGTCCCTGAAATTGCATAATATTATGCGAAAAAGTGTGAAGAATTTCACAACTTGGATCAAAGTATTTTTAATGGTAACTTGCATTGGACTAGCATTTTGTCCAGCATGCAGGTAGAAACTTGCAGTCTTGTATCACTCTATGAACTTCAAGAACTAGGAAAAGGCCTTCATGGTTCAAACCAGACTTGGCTTATAGGATTTTGTTGTACAGATTATATCAATTGATACCTCTTGGTAGAAGATAATCATTAGCAAATGTTGACCCAAGCAGCACATACTCACTTATTCTACCAGTTTTGGGTCAAATGGGAAAACAGAAGAAATCTTGCTAAAATGTAAGTTCACCCCTACACATAAGTTCAGAAAAATGACTCACGCAGTGCCATTTTATATGTACTTTGTACTGTGATATTCTGAACTCAGATTCACTTGTGCTATAGACTGAGTTGGTTGTTTGAGTATGCTGAAAACGCTCACTTCTACAAAACCCTAGAAACAATTAAATATTACTTATTCACAAATGTTTTCTTCATTGCGATACATCAACCTAACTATGGGATAATGTGTTAACATATTTGACATTGTGGGTTTTCGGCATTCTTGTAACTTCACTATTGCAAAGATGGGGGGATGATAGAGGTATTTCTTCACCACAAAATATTCCTGTCAATTCTTCAGGTTAATAACCATACAAATGATAGAAAAAGATTCTGAGAACAGTTTTAACTGATAAATCAATAGAGTTCAAAATGGATGAAAACTTAAAATGCTTGTAGTTCCTTTTACTTTAATTTTACCAGCAGCTAACAAGGATATGGTATAATAGTTAAGTACACTCCAATCCTTTTGTCTATTTGATATGAAAATACTCCTTTGTGACCCAAGGACTTGCAAACACCTTTTTGTTGTTAATTCATGTACACACACTAATATTTGAAGTAAACTGTGACATATAATAAAAGCACAAAAATAACACAGAAAGAATCAAAATGTAAATAATTATACACTTTTTATTTTTCTTACATCGAAAAGGATGACAAAATAAAAAGTAACATGAAGCATAAACATTAATTAATGCTTAAAACAGATCCTAGACATATAAACCAATTTGTAACGAGTAAATTGACAACGATGATATAGACAGAAAAAAGTACAGCTTCAATTTTAGAGTCTTTCTAGAGAGAACATCCAAATAACCATTCACTAATTGGTGAACAGCTACATAAAATTACTATCATATTAATTTCATATAATTACACCGATTAAGATCTTAGCTAAATTACATTATGTACAACCAGGGTTATGGTACAACTAAAAAAGATTTTGCTGTTTTGAAATTAAGTATAAAAATGATTGTGTTTACAAATTGGTTGAAAAATGTCTAGGAAATGTTCTATTTTTAGCTGCAGATGAAAAGCTTATTAAATCATGTAAGTGGCCATTTAAAAATGGTTATATCTTTTTCAATTTACATGGTTATACATCAGTCAAGCGTGACAATCCTGCAGCATTTGAGATTATTTTTATTGTATTCTAACTAGCATCTCCATACCTTCCTGCTTTCTAATGTATTGTATTTAGCGGTTGCTGCTACTTTTACATTATGAAAAACCATAAGAAAACTGAACTACATCATGTCATGTAAATATACATTTCTTCAAACTTTTAAAACTTTCAATCTTCATTCAGTGCAACACGTTCTTTGAGAATCCTCACAAAGTAAACTACTTAGTCATCACGTTAGTTGAAATGTAAACTTTTTCTCATGCTTTATGTGGATTACCAAAGTATATCCAACTATTTTCTTATGCCTTTTAATCTCATCTTCTGCTTAAATTGTCATATTCTATTTGTTTCTTGTTCTTTTCCCCTACCATTTGGCAATACATATGAGGTACTTTGTAGCCATGCCCTGAGCAATTTGTTTGATGAAGCACCCTTTTATAGACCATGTAGAATGACTAGAACAATAGATCTTCAAATTGAGGCCCAAGATTGGGTTTTTCATGCCATTATTTGTTTTTTTTAACGGCTATATGTTTTAGAGCTCTAAAATGGGCTAGATTCCACTCCACATATAAGTATAAGATTTCAACTCATGTAGAAGTGATAACACTCTATCACATATGAATATATTACTTTTCTTTAACCACTACCTAGGGTTTCTATTCAAAAGTAAATACAATTCCAAATAATGATAGTGTCAGTTTAAAAAAATAGCCTTAAAATGGATGATGAAGCTACAGGACTGTGCTGCCACCTAGTTTTTGATTGACTACAATTTCGAAAAGATCAACTTTATACAATTATGGCATAATTATATCAGTTTCTGATAACTGAAACACATTAAGTATAGACATCTTAGTAAAAAGACAATGTTTGAGATGAGTGGGAGATGACAGTATTTTATACTTACAATGTTTACAAACATTATAACGTACATACGTTGTTATACAGAAAACTTGTACAATGTTGTATATCATTTACATTTAAACAAACATGTTTTCATGGTTTTTCACTTACATAGCTACATATCATTGCCTAGTTGACATCTATTCCCATATATTTATACATAGGGCATCTAAATTCCTTTATCTACAAACAAGCAGTTGGGAGGGGCTGTAATCTTCAACCATTTATAAAAAACATTACAATTGTACACAAGGAAAGCTTTTTGCATCAAAAACCATCTTGCCCCATATTGAGGAAAGTTCAATCTAGAACAAGGAAACGTTTCCCCACCTTTTTATATAATTTTTTGTTCGTTTTTTTTTCCACTATAGCATTATCACCTTGATTAATTGTCTTGTCTATACAGAACGCTTTTAAGAACATCATTTTCCTGTCACACAGGATATTACACAGAAACCATGTGCCAATTTTACACTATAATATTATGTACACTCTGATTAAAGAGAAAACTCAAAATACATTATATAACAAATAAAACATAGAATCAAAATCATACAAAACGAATAAAATATGTCACAATTAAGTTTGTGTCTGAATTCACACAATCACACAGACATTCATTATGCAAAAAGATGACAAAAGCTTTCTACTTTCAAATGTCAGTTTTTAAAAAAGCACCTTAAAGAGTTTTCTTATCGTTATCTTACAATAAATGACAAACTATACAGACACACAAAACTACAAAACAAGTTTAAGACATAGCTTCAAACAAAATGAAAGCAATCGTCTAAAAAAAGCACAACTCTCCAAATGGAACTTTTTAATTATGTGTGTAAATTCTGAAAAATGTACAGTGATGGTCACATGTAATTATGCACAAAATTACAAAAATGAAGTAAAAATCATCTCTATAGGGACCTGTTCTTGTGACTATTCATTGTAATCCATGCCTTGCAGTCTTATTATTATGATTAGGGACTAAATTACACAGGTATAACGAAGGAGCATAACCATCCTTTTCATGATTTGGTTAACTCTTGTTTTGAGAAAATTAAAATCTTCTTGAAAATATTTTGATATCAAAGAAAAGCTGAATACACTAACAGCAAAAATATCATGTAATCACCAAATAAGGATTGACTCTAAACTAAATATCAAAATACAACTGTATAATGGCCACTGGACTTATCAGTAGAAAACCATTTACAGAGGTTCACTATTTTCTTTATTGTTTATGTACAACATAGTTCTCTTTTATAGTGTATATCTATCCATTTAAACATTCAATTCCAAGCAGTTTGCACAAATGATAACATAGCAAGGTGAGGATATCACTCTTTGCGCCGTGTTCCCACCCCAAAACGACAACATTTATATTCACACTGTGCATTGTATAAGTTCTAAGCCCATGATATTACAATACTATTAACTATATCTGGGACATGTGATTTTCATACAATCCCTGATGAAATATTTGGCCCACTCATTACGCATAATGCGAAATCAGAGTGACAATATGAAACTTCTTAGAGCTAATCGAGAATTTTTGCTACTAGTGCCTTGAAATAGTTTGTACAGGTGCTTTTTAATGTCCAGATAGTTTGAATCTTCATAAAAGATCAGCAGTACACATTCGTTAGTGAGTGTACTTATTTTGATCTATTTTATGATATAAAGAATCAACGATACTCCCCTATCTGTAGATGCATAAACGAAAATTTAAATGTTACAAAAGTTATTGGCTCTCTGAATTAGTTTGGGACTTTCAAGATCCTCTTATACCACATAGATATATAATATAAAAGATAAGAAACACATACAGTGTACCTGGCCACTACTGCACTAGGTTTTTTAAGATGAGATTGAACAAAATAGCATACAGTTTATTATAAAAAAATACATTTCACCAAAAAAACTTAAACAGTTTGTGTTTTCATCTTGCTAAATGCTTCCTTGTGATGTCCATTCAATGGCAATAAAGAAGATTTGATTCAAACTATAATGTTGTGAATACGGGACTATCTAGGTCATGCCATCAGATGGCACATTGGTAGCAGAAATATAATGTGACACTGATACTGCATAGAGGTCAGATAAGGCAGACTGATCATCTTTTCTTGACGTACAAATTGTTTGAATAAAAAATGAATCAGTTCACAGAGTTTATCCAGCTCTATAATTATATAAGTTTTCAACATATTGAAAATACAAAATATGAAGAATTACATCAGTTTTGAACACAAATGATAAAAAAAATCGAACTGGAAGTAAAATAACACGGCATTGTGCGAGATTATTCCCAATATCATTACTAGATGCTGCCACAAAGGATTTTAATTCAAAACTGACAGCTTGTTTCCATACCATACTTACAAAGAGCAAATCTTTTTTTTTGCCAAAACAAAAACCACGACCATACAGAAAATTTGCAACTGGCATTCAATCAAAAAGTATAATGTTACTTATAAGAGCACAGTTTCAAAAGTACACACTAGACATATTGTTATATGTTTTCTCCCAATGTTGAGAAAACAAGATGTCGAAACAATTCAACGATCAGTCCAAATATCAGTCATCTATTCTGCACCTTTTTGTAACATCCTCTCTTCTAACAGTCTTTGTATCTCCTAGAACCTCTGATATTTCACTTTTCTTATCAATAATTATTGTCCCTTTTTTTTGGGTTGTTCAGATCTTTTCTTCCATTACGGTAATCCATTCAACTTTTTTTACAAATGTTGCATGCCGTATAAAAAAATTCTTCCATTTTGATGTGATGTGATGCCATGTTACTTTTTGTCCCTTAATTGATTGCTCAAGACAATCATTCCACTAAATCTGTATTCCCACTTAGAGTTTAATCTGTAGCACCTTTGGAAGAACTATGTACTATAATGTGATTTTTCTCATTTTTGTTTTCAATTTCACCCCACGACTTGCATGGTGAATGTCTGTTCCATCACAAATTGGAACAATGTTATATTCCAAAATGAGTTTGAACAGACGGCCACAATTGATCGTTATCTGATCTGATTATGAATAACATGATCTTCGGAAGGGAATACTAATTATACAAATGTTGAAAGCGCTGAAGGTGATGTCACATCCGTAGAGTTCTCTTCCTTTTTAGTAGGTTTGGAACCATACTGACCAATAAAGGATCCGTCCTCATTAAACTTTGAGGGATCCATTTGATCATACTCGGCCATGCTGTCAGAGTCACTCTCTTCAAGGGGCTTTTCTTCGCTGTTTAGAGATCCTTTGCTTTTCTTGTAATCGGGATCATCACTGAAATAATATAAGAGTAAAGATTATCCATATCATGACAATATAATTTGTTGGAATCCACTTTGTTGATACAAAGATTTAAATAGAGAGATTTTCATGTGCACAAATATTTTTTGGAAAATCATGGTGTGCATGGAGATTTATACAATAGATACAAACTAAAAATCCAAAATGTCTCACTTTTTCAAAAAGTAAAACAAAAAAAAAAGGTCTCTACAAGTAAATAATTATATATTATCACTTAATGGAAACATTTGTATAAATTACCAATTTGGCAGATACTAGTATCCTGGATGGCTAATGCTGAAAACCAATATGAGGAATGTAAATATTTTGTTTGTTCTTTTCATTTAAAAAAAGTTATCTCCTTGTAGATCTACAGAATCTTGTATTATCTCAGATATTTCATTTATTTTGAAAAATCATCTCAAAAGGCAGACATTACAAAATATCTCCTGCATTCCTCATATAATAGTTAACAGCGTAAGCATCATAATTATCTACAGTATCAGTCTTTTTTCCATTTTTAAGCAAAACATGCTTTAATGCTTCTAACTACCAATAGAGGGAGATGAGGGGGGCTTGTCTTTTGGAGCTAACATTAGCAGGGCATGGAAGAATCAAACAAAATATTTTTTTAAGTCAATTAAAAAAGGTAATTATCAATCAGAGGCTGTTCTTCTGAAATTCAACTCGTATTTGAAAAAAAGGAATAGAAAAGAAAACTATTAATTTTGTCATCAGACTGTCTCAAAATGAGAAGTCATTGAGATAGGGAATTGTATATTTTACACTAACAATGTAATAAATGAAAGGAAAATTGCGATACAGATATGAAAAAACCCCACCTAAACTTCATACTCCTATAGTGTCAATCATTAGAAAATCCCATCACCAAAGTTTAATAAGTTAAGAGATTAATCAAGGGTAAGAAATGAATAAATCAAACAAACAACAGAAAAGATGACATAAAAAAACAAATAATTAATAACACCTTTGCTATGTGCTTTGCACGTTTAGTCCATCACCTCATCATATCAAACACACTAATCATTTAGTAAATTAATAGACTCATATCAAGCTACATGTGATTATTTACAGCCAAAAATTCTATTAAGCTACATGATTAGAACTTGGTATAATATTTGCCTATAATCGCTTTCAAAGTGAAGAACAGTCCGGAAGGTTTTTGTTATACATATAATTACATTCTATCTACTTCGCAAGTTTATATCAATTATTAAAAATCATTCATTGCAAAAACTGAATCTTCATAATACTGTCTTACTTTAGGCATCTTTTTAGGACTTGAGTTGTTGAAATAATGTTTTGGCTGAAAAATTATTTCAACTCAACATAGGATGAACCACATGTGACTTGACATTTTTCAATTCTAAAGTTGTACGTTGTTTTGTTTATAAGAACTAAAAGCTATTTTTTGTCATTTCTGCAATCTTTGGAAAGGAGAATGCCACCTTCAACAAGCATGTGTGTCAACACTTCGGGGGGAGAGGAAGGGAAGCTCTGTGGTTGGTGTAACATCAGTGATAGATGTATATATCTATTCAATTTTTACCAAAGAACATTAGTATTTGAAGTATATCTTAGTACATGAAATAAATACACAAACAGGTTTTGTTATTACTTAAAAATAATAAAAGGTTTCACTACACAAACATCAATCTCCCCACAAACATTATAAAACAAAAACGATATTGAACATGTTTTATGAACTGCTAGTTGGAAAACTATACAAAAAAACAGAGCACCATAAAAAAAACTATAGGCATCAACACAAAATTTTAGCAAACTTGATTTTTACCTCTTAAGCTCCATGTATGGCCTAAAATAACAAAGCCAGGAAAAAATAAATGGCAATGTGCCAAATAAAAAACGAAAAAACAAAACATGTCTCCAGCTCAAACAAACAAACAAACAAACAAACAAACAAACACATATGGGTGGCAGAGATTTGTAAATTTGATATTGTATTACTAAATCCCCAAGCAAAACTAAAAGAAAGTCTTTGCTCTGAGCAGTTGCTTTGATATGATGACTGTACATATTGATGTAAAACTTGTAACAATTGAGTTTCGAGGAACGTCCAGGATGGAATTCATTTAAGTTCAAAGGAAAATTTGATAGTATTGTCCCCATTATGAAATTGTTTAAAAATTAATATAAAACCCTTACATTCCTTGAACATTTCCATATATGGACTGTTGCTTGTTTGTTATAGTCGCAACATTCAACCAAGTACAGTCATCACACATCTAAGCAACTTAACATTGATATCTTACAATCTAAATATGACTTGTTTTCGTTTACACTTAAACAGAAGTAAAGCTACATGTATATATATAAAGGGTAGTAAAATAAATGATAATCAGTTTTACAACACTTTCATAATTCAATATTTAATATTGTCATAAATAATATGTGTGAAGCTTATAATTATACCATAAACAGTCCATACTTTGAGTGTGCAAAGAATTACAAATAATGACTTTTGGTTTAAGCTGAAGATTTTATTTAGTTCGAACATTTTGCATATTTAAAAATATGTCTGCCCAGAAGCTGAAAAATAATTGTGGGCGGTTACATTTACATATATGTGTTATATGTATTTTGTTGCATTTATAAAATTCCATTTAGAAAGATATGAAGATAGTTGTTTTTAATTCCAAGAACATCAACCCGAATCTTTGAGGATGAAACCAACAAATAAATACGTCAAAAAGTTGAGGGAGAAAATCCTACCCTTAAAATTCAAAAAGTTCTACATTACTTTCACAAGACACCAAATATATTCTAAATGTAAACTATGAATTCAAAATAATCTACCATCAAGGGGAATACACTGAATGTTGTTGCTGTTGCTGAGAAATTCAACAATCAATTAAACTTCAAGTACATATATTGACAAGTCAAAAATAATAGGTCATCATCAGGGTTCCTGCCAACTCCTGGAATACATATCAATGATTTTCCAGATTCCCTCCTAAAACTTCATAACAATGAAAGTTTTATTTTGAACCTCATTGATGATCAACATAATTATGGGTAATATGTGAAAAGAAAAAAGAAATCTAAGAATTTTTTTCTCAAGAGCATGTTAATATAAAAAAGAATCTGATATTTGTTGTTCTTCTTTTGGACTTAAAGAAGTAATCTCCTTCCAAGTTCAAGAACTTTTAACAATAGCTAGAGCTGGCTGGAACCCTCTCAAATCAAAAATTGAAATGAGTGTGTTTCACTTGATTTGTTGCAAAGGCACTGTGCAAGCATAAAACTTAGCAGTTATCTCTCTTTCTTGTTTCTACAGTTGTACATGCACATGTATCAAAAGTAACAGAGGGGTACAAGCTTGATTTTACACCTGTACAGCAAAGTGCAGCAAAACAACAAGTGTACCCACATAATATATAGATTCATTGAGAGATGAAAGATGACAGAGAAAAAAAAATGTAAAGAAGAATATGTTGTTTTTTTAAAAGGTTAAAATTCTAGATACAGGGATTGCAAGCTATACAAACACTGAGATATGACCACTTTCCCCTAAAAAAAATTACCTTTTTCTTGAATCAAAGACATGGAGATCCTGCAGTGGATTGCTTGTGATTTTTCCTCCACTGTTGTGCAGATAAAGGATTCAAAACAAACGGAGGTGAAACTAATATCATACCTTTTATTGTATTCTATAGGTTTGTTGACAAACTATATTCTTAAAAAAATATCTTTATAATTTATTTTAAAGGGCAGACATATTGTTATATCTTTAAACGAAAAGTTTGATTTCCAAAATAATAAAAAGTTCAACACATCTTTTCACACTCAAAACCTATAAGCCTAGTTTAAATAGAAACATTTTACTACACCTTCTACAAAGAACTAAACTACACCAAAGGGTTTTCAAAGGATAATAAAATATGAAATGCCCATAACAAACAAACTCACTGTTTTGTATATTCTCCAAACCCTCCTTCTTCATCTTCTTTGTCAGGGTCTCTTCCTCTTAGCCGCTCTTTTTCATGAACTGAAATAATAAATACACTGATATGAAAAAATCGTAGAAACTGATATAGAATCAGTCAAAATCTTAACCAAAAGCATTCATCATAAATTGTATATATATATATTTCAATGATTATATGAACCTGTTTCTACAAAAAAAATGATCATAATAACATTTGTTTAATTTGTATGACATATGTCAATATAAATCATTTCTTTTTTCCTGTAAGGGAAAAGAATTCATGATTTTAGTAATATAAGGCCATTCTAAACTGATTAGTTGGTCGATCAATTTGGAATGGCCTAGTGGTTAAAATAAAATAAAAATGAACTAGACATCTTGTAAAAGTCATGCACTTGGAAATCAATTGTCAACCAGTACCCCAAATAAATGTATTCCTTCTGCATTGTTTACATAAAATACATACAAGCTCATAGATACTGTGATTCTATGATATCAGAATAAAAACTCCAAATACATCATTTATTTCTACCACCTTTATTTGTGTCTTGCATTAATGCTAGACCTTAAATCCCTTTCATGCAAAAATGTGTCTTTGTTTTTTTAGAAATAATCGTAAAGTTCCAATTTTGCAGCTTTTAAAAAAGATTATTAACATTTTCCTCATAGATTCATTTTTCTTCCAAATTATTAAGATTTTCAAAGGCAAGGGTGCTTTGAATTAAAAGAGTACAAAGTGTTGGCTCCGCCCATATGTAAAAAGTAAATGATAAAATAAGTATATGAACCGTTATAAGGGTGAAAGAAAGAAAAAATAATCATATTTTAGGCATCTTGCTTGTGTTGATGCAAGAACATCACATTTTAACTTACGTAGAATTTCTTGATCAACTACAGTCATAAAACAAGGAAACCGCATCAATAAAGGAATGAAAGTAAGGTATCTAACGTCTACATAAAAAGCAAGTTAAATAAGAAATGGATCCATGGGGAAGCTATGATAGCACAATATCAATGTGAGGCACAATGTAGAAATACTCAAGTTCTTTTACTATCAGTGGACAAGATTTCTCTTGATAAAAACAAGTCACCATACCTGGATATTTTCCTCCTCTGTTCCTCTTGATCAGGCAAATGATAATGAGTATCAATAACAAAAACAGGATGGCACACATTAACCCTATGAACCATCCTGCTGTAGCTATACTTTGTACAACTTTCTCTGTAAAATTAAAGGGAAACATGATTAGTATTTTAATAAGTAACACTTAACTTTATTACTCAAAATCTAACATTTTAGCATACTGTCTGTCCGACTTCATCAGCTCTACTGAGGGCTTTGTCTCATTAAGTATTAGTATAGCTTGCACAATGTACCATAAAAGAAGTCAACTTCTAGGTTATAAAAGCCTAAAATAGCTCTTATTTATCTTCTAAGATTTTTGATTATTTTTTGAAGTTTCTTTATTTTGCTTACCTTCTCCCGGTCCCACTCTCACTGATTTCATGTCAGATCTGGATTCTTCATTATCGCCATTGACTGCTACAACCCTTATTTCATACATTTCTCCATAGGCTAGGCCTGTAATGTTGGCCCAATCTTCATCTTCATCAGGATATTTTTTCACCCAGGCATCGTCTCCCTCTGAAAAAAAGTTTTTTTTAACGATGTTAGTGATTTGAAAATCAAGAGTATGGGTGTGAAACAATTCCACCCACAAAACTTAAAGGCCTGATATGTTATAACAGTCAACCTCAAATTGAATAGGCCTACAGGGCACATGATATAAAGGTAGAAACCAAAACATTAACAAAAGTGAATACAAAAAGAAATATCAAACTAGAAAATACTTACAAATTTATAAGTCTTACAATCATATTCTGAAAATCAGTGATCTTACCTCCTTCCTTTCTGTATTCAATATAGTATCTCTGCCCAGGATTGTCTTCTTTTCCTTCTTCTGATGGCGTCCATGAAACATTCAAGAAATCATCTCCTGATTCGATATCAGCAATCACTGGAACATCTGGGGCTATTGGAAAGAAAAAAACAAGGAAGAAATCATGAGAAAATATTTAGCTCGTAAAATGGAGGCCATTTTTTCCCACTTTATGGGTCAACACTTTCAAAACTTATTCAAAGTCTGGTATCACAAACAATTTTTAGATTTTTTTCCACAGAATTTATGCCCCGCATTATGAAATTGTAATACACTCCTTTCAGAAATGTAGAGATATACGTTTTGAAAAAATCCTACAAATGTTACAAAATTATGCATTTTGTGATATTCAGGAAATATATAAAACAAAATTCAGAAAAAAAACATGTGTCTATGACACATATAATAAAAGGACTCCCAAAATATCTGCAGTAGTAAAGACAGTCAAAAATGTTTTCCACTTACGAGTTGAGGGTTTAGTGTTGCTGTCTACATAATATCGGTCCCCATCTCCAGCCTCAGTAAGACCCCATATGTATACTCTATACTTGGTGTCTGGTTTCAAGTCCTTGATTCTAGTGTGTCTTTTCAATGGATCTACAATGACTTTTTCCTTAATTGGACCAGTTCCTTCTGCAAACAAAAGAGAACAATAAGTAAAACTATGAAAAAAAACCTTGTGTAAAAGCCAATATGGTGAAAAAATAAAACAGGAATATTCTATATTTTTAGAAGAAAAATGTGATATTACTACAATTATAAACTAGTATGGATATGTAATCATAATTCTGTTCCAATACAGTTGGGTATAATATTGTTAGAAAATTATATATAGATCCCTAGGACTTTTAAGTTGAACTCACCTTCTTGGTGTGCTACAACATAACTTGTGATAATACCATTAGGTGCAACGGGTGGGGTCCATACAACTTTCAAATGGTGAGAACCTTGTTCTGTTACATCAAGCGTTCCTATAACACCAGGAGCTGTAAAATCAAATGAAAACTACACATGATGATTACAGCAACACAAAAACAAAACTCCTCCGACACTTTTATTATTTGAAATGAGGGGGAAAAAGTATACAGAAAATAAGTTACTTCCATTCTCTTTGAGTCAGCATAACATTTACTTTGATTATAATGATACAATTATCCTTTGGATACTAT
>JAVSBT010429954.1:15013-25203 GCA_033118115.1 Pharyngocirrus eroticus
TAAGTTACTTCCATTCTCTTTGAGTCAGCATAACATTTACTTTGATTATAATGATACAATTATCCTTTGGATACTATATTACCTGCATTGAACACATTCTGTCATCAAATTAGACATATGTCACTCCATTGAGAATTGTTTTAAACCTCAATTCTATAAATCTTAAGACTGCCATTCTACAAACAGAAAAGTTGAAAACTTACGTCCTTGGGGTGTGCTGAAATCAATGGTATCACTGAGCTCTCCACTTTTGCCTCCGTTGACTACAAATACACCAGCAGTGATTTGAGAGAATGGCCAGAGATCATTAACATGGCCATCTACAGCACCACCAGACTGACGACGACGACGACTGTTATCTTCAACTAAAGGACATGGATCGTATGATCTCAAGATGATGTCTTCATACTTTGGGTTTTCTGGATCATCAGTTTTCCAGTATTTAATCTGAAATATGGAATGCGACATGTTTTTAATTGTTTCTCATAACAATTTTCCCCAAGATTCAAGCCAGGATTTTACTATCAAACCCATACAAACTATGGATCACAAGCAAATTGAAATTGAGTTGTCTAGAATTATAGAGAAAATCCAAATCCATAAACAAAACTACCAAACATTTTATTTTTTCAATTTTTCAATTAAAGCTTTATCCGATACAATACATGTCCATATCAATATGTCCACATAGGCTCACATTTAATTAACCTAGTGTACAATGAATCTTAATGCATATTTTTTTTTAAATGCAGTGATACAATCAGACTAAGAGTGATATCAGAAAAATTGATTCCGCAAACATGTTTCTGAAACAAGTTTATGCTGTATTAGTGTATCATCTGCTGTTGAGTAATTTAAACATTTTACCTTGTAACCTCTGAAGTGACCATTAACCTTCTCAGGGCTCTCATCAACTGGATCCCATGAGAAAACACCATAGGTAGCATTCAAAGAATCCTCATCTAATTTGAAACCCTGAGGGGATTCTGAGGGTACTAAATTTATGAAAAAAGAAATAATTAAATATTTCATGAAAATCATGTCAAGCAAGTTGCAAAAAAAACCTGCACGCCAAAACCTCAATAATTTCAAAAGTCAGTTTGTAACTTGCAAACAACGCAGAGGGAATCTTTATCTTCACACTTATCAATCACATTGCAAATTTATCCAGGCCAGGTACCATTTAAAATTATAGTCCAAACTCTAACATTCAAACCTATTTTAAGTGTTTATCGCAGTAATATATAATTATAATAATAAAACCAAACTTACTGTCCTCTCCTGAGAAAGCATATTTCCTTTCTAGTTTGCTGGCAGGAGATGGTCCTTTTTCGTTTCCTGCTTGAACATAGATTTCATATTTTTTGAAAGTTTCTTGGCCACCAATAGTAAGCTCTGATTTTTTAGCATTTTTGATTTTTTCTGTTATTTCTTTTCCATCTGAAATATCCAATCTGCGATAGCTTACAATGTAGTAAAAGTCACCACCGTTATGATCAATCTTCTCCATTGGCTGAAATTGGGACAAAAATATCAAATATAGAATTCGATTTTTGTGTGAAAAAAAAAGGCAAGTCCTTACAGTGTCAAACTTAATTCATACTATACTGTTGACCACATTGGTTGATGACATGAACATGACTTATTTTATACACACATATCTGATAAAAAAAAAAGGTCACATCAGTAACCAACTTCTTACAAACTTCAAATTTGCAATGTAAATCAGAACTTTTGGAGAAAGATTCTATTTATACATACGAAAAGTCACTGTGACTACTTACATCCCATGTTATGACCAATTCATCAGGATTTCTTGATACAGAGCATACATTTTCTGGATTTTTGTAAGGTGTAGAAGGTGGGGTCCTACAAGTTGTGGTTGCAAAAGACCTTTCACTGACTCCGATGCTATTCCTGGCCACTGCACTAAAAGTATAGTTTGCCCATGGTGAAAGTCTGATGGTATCTGATAATTTATCTTTAGGAAGTCTTTTGTCCTCAATGTAAGTATTGGGTGGGTCAAATGTTGTATTGTGGTATATGATATACTCAATAACTTCGTTGTTATTTTCATGCCCAGGGATTAAAGTAATGGTGGCAGCTTGTGAACGACAGCTATCAACACTCACACTTATTGGAGGATCTGGTGGACCTAAAAGAATAAAGAATAACAAAATCTCTTAGTATCTAAAGATATTTTATTTGTTGCTTATTATACATTTCTTTTTGTGAAAGGAGTACAACTGATTACGAGACTAAATTTTTGCTGATTTATCGCACGCAAGAACCCCTTTTTTAATAAATGAAACAATATCATACCTTGAACTGTGAGAGTTGCTGTGAATTCATCTGAGTCAAGTCCATTGTCTGCTCTGCATGTGTACTCAGCAGTATCAAAGACAGTACATTTTGTAATGGTGATGGAATGATCTTTCATATTTTTAGAAATCCTTGGTTCTTTTTCAAAGTCAATTTCTTCGCCATTCTTCAACCAGATATATTTCAATTTCTTTTCTTCATTCTCATCTGTGCTGGCTTCGCAGTGGAATGTAACGTCATCAGTTACCATCACAGTTTGGCTTTCTGGAGGCGTTGAAATGGAGGTTCTCACTAAAAAACAAGAACCAATTTTTATTACACAGCCTTATTGACATTAATATAGGTAAATTAAGATCTTCAAAAGAAGAAAATATGTACCAATAGTTACATCAAACAGAAAATGAAAAATAGCTTTAAACGGTGTAATATAAATTACCATGAAAGGTTTTACTTTGAGACACCCACTACAAGGAAACATAGCAAACAATATTGTTTCCAAGAGAGAAAATAAACAATACTTGTTCTAGTTTGCATAGGGAAAAGATTTTCAGGAAAATAAAAATACAATGCATAATTGCATTCTTCATTCTTACCTCTAACTTCCAGCTTTCCAGTAGCTTCTTCATCTCCAAATTTGTTTTCAGCAAAACATGTATAGTAACCTTCATCTTCCATAAGCACATTCTGTATGGTAAAGAGATTACATGTTTGAAGAAAGATTTTCTCATTTGACAATTTGTTCAACTATTGATTTTACTGTGTGCTTGTTCAACCTTTTCCGAAGAGAGACACTTTGGTTTTTATAAAAATGAAACAGTTCAAATTGTAGTATGTATTATTTCTGTTTTAGTAATTTAAGAATATTTTCATTTACGTGATACCTTAAACAATACTTGACAATGATCATCTTCTCTAGTTTGCTTAACAATATGAAAATAACATTGCACAAAACAGAATTTGCCAGGTCATGAAACTTAAAACTGGCATCCATAGAATAGCAGCTTTCAATGAAGCTTATAATGGCTGCAAATGCCTATATCAGGCAGACAGTTAGGAGTCTGTCATACCCTCTTACCCAGCTTCTACTATTTTACTTGGACTCCCAAAAGTACTTATTAAATATAATTCTTCTTACATCTATTGTCATGTTTCCTTTCTTTTGGAGCGTAAATCTATTATTACTCATGTCCATGTCTTCTCCTTCAAATCTCCATGTAATCTCTGGGGTGGGGGCACCAAAAACTTGGCAGGTCACAACAATACTTTGCCCCTCAGCTGCTTTAACGATTGCTTGTGGTTTTAAAACAAAAGTTGGAGGTTCGGCTAAAATACAAGATGAAAATTACATACATAAATATTTCTTTCCAAGGGATCCTGTATTGACATTTTTTTTCATTTTTTTATAATAAAGACTTAATTGCAACTAAAAGTTGAATGATGTACAGTTTGACATACATGCACATTTGAAAGTATGAATAGTCCTCCGAATTTAAAAGTTCATTAAAATGTTGCCAAATATATTATTGGTTCCAAGATGTTGTGAGGTAAGATTCCTATTGAAAAATTTCATTCCAAAGAAAAATATTCTCATTCATTAAAATTGTTATTCAATTTAAAAAAAATGTATATACAGTAGTTATCATTTTAAAAGACATTTCAGTGTCACAAAAATATATGTACATATAAATAAATGTGTGTGTCAAGTTATATATAGATATTCATTCATCCAGTCTGGAATTTTTTAATGGTATTTGATTTAATCATAGTCGAATTTAAGTCAAAGTGTATAGAATAATAACGATTTTCCTCCAACATTACATCATATCTATATTTACCTAGAACATTCAAGTAGGCATTTGCAAAGATGTATCCATATTCATTGGAAGCATTACACTGTAGCACCCTAGCATCTGTTTTTGTAAGGTCTTTAAATATTACTTTGTTTTCTGAGAAGGTGATCCTATCATCAACCTCTAGATCTGAGAATTTTTCTCCGTTGGAGTACCAAGTAATACTTGGTGGTGGTATAGATTCTGCAGTACATTCAAATTCAGCCCCTTCTTCTTCAGATGAATTAATATCGTCAGGTTTTATAACCCATCTTGGCCTGGCTGTTAAAGACAGAACAAATAGAATATATGAAATGAATGTATTCAAATATTTTAGCATAATCAGACAATTGGGAAAATCCTCTATGTATTTATTTTAGCCTTTATGTTATTGAATACAGTCTTCATTATAATTTATTCTACAGTGTATCATCCCATTCTAAGAAAAATTTCATAGGCCATTTTATTAACTGTGATTCAAAATAAGATTCACTCATTAACCCAATAAAAGATAACAAAAACTTTTCTTCTTTAATAATATGCTTAGTAATCTTCTATACATGTTGATACTCCATTTACATTGACGATTTCTCTAGCAAATATTTTGCTTTAAATCCAGAGTCCTTTGAAAGACTTAAAATGAATCTATTTATTTTGTCTAAAAATTCACAAAAGTTTAAAGCTGGTGACCACGTGGCAATGATAATAGGTCGAAAGTTAATCCCTTTTAAAAAAGATTTGTCAATAGATTTCAAGAAAAAAAGCTCTAGAATAAGTTTAGACTGTAGACTTCTGAATGGCAACTAAAAAGTCACTTTTAAGCAACACAGTGTTAACGGGGCTTAAGAAAGAGAAAAACAGCTCTACATTTTAAACTGTAACATCAAAATACTTAAACAATGTACTTGTTTAAATTCATTTGTACAAGTTACCATTAAAAAAAAATCATCCCTATAATAAATAAATACATTGTGAAATACAATTTCTCTTACAATGTACAGTGAGTTTGATTTCATTGGCAGGAGTTCTTCCTCTTGAGTTCAGACCCTGGCAGGTGTATTTTCCCTCATCAGATGGTTCCACATTCTTGATGATAAGCTCTGTACCGGTTGCATCTGCTGCAATTCTACTTGGCAAAGCGCCGCCTTCAAACAGCCATTCGATATCTGGGGATGGGCTATTGAAGGGGAGAAAGAAGGAAATCACTTACTTTTTTATTCCCATTTAACTTTTTTTTCAGTGCAAGCTCAGATCAGTATTGAATGTTGATTAATTGGGGAATGGGGACATTATTTTGCAATTTATAACCATGTTTTGATTGAAATGTCTAATAGGCCATTCCAAATTGACAAGATGGTCAATGGATGCTACTGACCAATTTTTATCTCGATTTAATTTTTTTCTTTTTCAAAATGGTTGCCTTTTTTCAAAGTACGGCAACAAGATCAAGCAGAATTTCCATAGCATAAACTTGTAAATATTCATTTTCAGTTAGAAATATAGAGCTATGAAGAGATTTTTTAAATAAAACTATGCATTCTTGCATATTCTTTGAAACACGGTCAACCTCGCCCCTTTCCATCACTGCTACATAAAAGGCCAATCCAATTTTTTATACCAAAAAATCCATCGAGCAACTAATCAATTTAGATTCGCCTTAGTGCAAACCGTTTCATATTTTGGTTACATGAATATACATATATTTGCGGCATGTTATAAGAAATCAGTCAATCAGAAACAAATAAAAACAACTGATAAACGAAAAAAAACCACTTTTTTGTTTACCTGACATGATTAGGAATTTATATCAAAAATATTATTCACTTTTACCTAACATAATCAATCTAATAAATATAACAACTGAAACAAGAACATATACAATTTGATCTATGTTTTGTTTCTTTTAATTGTATCCACTGATTGACTGAAGTTATTTTATTCATAGTACTTGAGTTCAGACCCTGAAATAATATTAGCTGAAAGATGTGAGCACTTACTATCCATCAAAGATACATTTCATCTTAAATTCAAGTGAACCTGCTATAGCAATGGGTTCTGGATCGGATGACCATTTCAATGTAGGTTCTCTTGCTCTAACTCCCCCTGGTAAATAAAGAATTTGTCTTTACAAAAAAACTTTTCAAGAGATGAAAAGCAAGCAAGCAGTGAACATGGTGAAACAGTTTTCAAAAACCTTGAAGAATATTTACATTTCACAAATGTTACAACACATAAGGCACACTCAAACTGTCTTTTTGCTCCAATTTCTGTCAGTTTTTTAATGCTTACAATTAATTAACTATATATATATATATATATATACACACACATATCATTCATACTCCCTTTTACCTACACAGAAAATATAAAAGAAAACACAGACAAAATCCACCAGATAATGATAACACCACCCATCACCCAACACCTTAATATTTTCAGCAGAAAAAAAAGTATCTATAGGCTCGATAAGTTACATAGGAATAAACTATATAAATGTAGTGTACAAATAAGGCATGTTAGATAATTGAGAACACAAACAAACAATTAAATAGAATAGATTATAATCCTTAATTACATTTGTACTTTTACTTGTTTATCTAGCGTATTAATCTCTAATGATAAACAAAAATATGTACATTATCCATATGTATCAGTGAAGTGAAAATGGCAAAAACAAAAATATCTTGCTCTATACAATAGTCATAACAAAATTGGTAACAAAAATAACAAAGGTTAAGCTAGTACATTAAAACGTCAATGCTCAAGGAGGGAACATTCAGAGAAGAAAGTTTCAATAATTGTGTTTTAAAGTGATTTGTTACTAAGTTAAATAAATAATTAAAAGCATGCGAGCACTGCGGAATTCTACAATTTCATTTACATCACATTTAAAGCTGGCATTATGTTTCTACAACTACTGGATGTTTTAATGGGGCAAATGGCCAATCAAATAAAAAAAAATAAAAAAATTGCTCTAATTTAAGAAATAAAACTTAAATCCCATAATTAAAAAGCTTTAACCATTACCATCCCAAAAGAATACCCCCCTGACCACATCTTTCACACGTCCTTCAAGAAAATTACTTACATGTACACAAACTTTATAAAAATATGAAAGATTTTTGATAAACTTTATCATATAATAGTACCTCATACAAGTAATAAAATCATATCAATGAACATGAATCAAAACAGAAATTGTGCACAACATTTCAGTGATAACTCTGGTGGAAGAAAATTTATGTCATACCATTTCTCACTATGTATTGCATAGATATGATTGAACATAATTTCCAGAATAATTAAAGTTTAAAACAAGAAACACTTGCAGCCATTCTGTTTGAATCATGGTCAAAGATTCTTTGTGGTCATGGGGCCTTGGGGAGAGGGGCAAAGGGGTTAGATGGCTTTATGAAGCTTGCGACACGCTAACACACTATTTACTGGCAAAAAAGCAAGATGCACCAAAAACTAGCCACGTGCTAAATGTATGTTTTTTTTAAAAAATTGTGTCATGCAATTAGAAACATACCTGGCGCTGGTTTAATTTTAAGCACTTTGTCATCCCCTTGTACTATACTTCTCATTATATAGTTGAATGAAACACAAACATATCTGAAATCTTCATTGCCATCTTCAAGAAGTGTGTTTGCAAAATGTAGATTTCCTGTTTGCACATGCGAATCAATATCAAATCAAAAAATGAGTATAAAAAAAAAAGAAAGGAGAAAATGCACATAACAGTGAGTTAGTGTGTCAATATGGATTCTCATATTGTGTTAGTTTTTTTTTGGTTGGAGATGGGAGGGGTAAGTAGAGTTGACGTTAACATGGCAATCACATTCCTGTCTGAATACCTGGGTATGGTTTGACTCTGACGTCGTTGATAGGTCCTGTAGTCAAACTACCACCATGTGGAACAATACATTTGTATTTCAAGGTTTCATTCAACATTGCATTAGCAAAATGAAGGTTACCTAGAATGGGGGTAGAAAATTATTATACATTTTTTACGTTGTAATTGTAGTTCTGTTGAATAAATCTATGCATGTGTTTTACATAAAATGAAATTTGTATAAACACTTATACCATTAGATTTAAAATGTAGATGGAAAGATTTCTTGAATATCAGTACTTCACATTGTTAGAAAATTGACAAAAAAGGTTTGCAGGATAAAATCTAAATAATGCAATTTAATTTTTAATTTTTAAATTACTATAGATGTTCAAGAATCTTTTTACATAGCCTTTACCATGAAATTATTGCTACTAAAGCTGCATGATACATGTAATATCAAAATCTTACAAAGTCACAAAATGAAAAACAAAAAGTCTTCAACATCTGCTATGGATTTTGAAAAAGACACAACAAAAATTCTGAAAAGTAATCAGCATTAACGAACACAATATTTTACATTGCATACTTTCTGTATGTAAATGATTGGTAAATGTATGCCATGATCAGACTACTTTTGTCAAATATCTACGAAAAATCAAAATTAACATGTTAGAAATAGATTGCATTGCTCGAGATCTATGGGTAATAAATAGTACAGCACAAGAAGGGTCTTAAAATATGTGATATCAATATTTTGAGAGACAGGCTTATATAAAAAAACTTATTTCAACTGTTAGAATTCAAGCAAATATCTATCAAAAAAGTCTCCTCGATTACAATATTCAAAAATAGACTCAAGAATTTCTTTATTCAATATTGTACAGGTTAAGTGGACGAGTCTGTTTAATCCTGAATTTAAATCATTGCACTCTTCGCATGATTTTTTAATTCCCACCCTGTAACACAATCTTAGTTTCTGATATATATTGAATTTTATCAAAATCAAAATTATTTCTCACCATCATAATCCTGACTGACTCTTTTGTCATAATCTAAAGCACTGATTTTAGCTTCATCCTCTGCTTTTGATAAAGCCCAATAGACTACAGCCGTAGGGTAACTACGGGGAGGGTTGCAGGTAAGCTTTAGGTAAGAACCTTCAGTGACATCTCTCTCCCTCACCTCTACATCTGTGAAGGCTTCAATATCTGCAAGTTCAAAATGGTGATTATGATATATATGTCACAAATGCCTCTCAATGATATTTGTCAAAAGTAATTTTGTGAGAAGGGCAATCATTTCTTGCAATCTTACTTCCTTTATCATAAACGTGGGCATATTTGTAACAAATTCCATGGAATTCCTGTCCTGTAGCAACTTTTTCTATTTATCTCACAACCTGTATTATTAGTAAAGCTGATTCTGCCTATATATATTCTTTTAAATAAAACGCAATGAAATAGGTCAAGAGAAACTTTCTACTTACATGTTTGACTGACTTTGGTACCAGCAGAAAAAGCCCTTCCAAATTCGTTGGTAGCATTACATTGGTACACACCATCATCTGAACTGTCAGCGTGTATGATCTTGATGGTACCACCTGTTAATGTTCTTACTATCTTTAAGCCATCTATAGTAAGTGGTTCTCTGTCTTTCAGCCATCCAAACCTAAAAGGAAATAAAAGGCTTACATATCAATAACTTGATTATTTAATATTATACTTCATTATTGCCACTACATTGTCTGGGACAATGCAGCCACTTCTGTTACCAAACTTGATAAAGGTTGAATCTTAAAAAAACTGGTCTCTTAACCAAGTTGCAAATTATTTGCTTTACTGTAATTTTGGAAGCCTTTCAAATACATCAACAGAATACTTTATCATGTGTCATTAGATCCATCAGCAAATTTTCTTAAAAGCTCAATATGGAACCAACCACATAATTATGGTAAAAGAACCTCTCATTCTTTTGAACTATATGGAAAACTAAAAATATGTTATTCAAGGGAATATTGGGACTGTACTATTAATTACTAGTATTTGCAAAGTATAGAAGAAGTTGGCATTGAATTGAGCAACTACTCACGATGGTGTTGGATTTCCTTCTGCCACACATTTGAGAATGATCTCATCATCTTTCTTGTATGCTATTTCATTTTCGGATTCTTCTGTAATTTTAGGTGGTTTGGTTACTGAAAA
>JAVSBT010430066.1:0-10534 GCA_033118115.1 Pharyngocirrus eroticus
TACACTGTGAGTTGCGAATAGAGGAGTAAATTCTTCGTATTACTATATACACTACCAGTAGTGCATATAGCCAGTCACATTAACAAAGGCATTCATTTAAAAGGTAGGTTCAGCGGTAGAATAAACTTTAGACTTTGCATGATTGGAGGTGATTAACATTATTCATTATTATCAGATGCAAATATCTTGGGGAACTCCACTGTTGATATGGAGTCTTTTGACCATGCCGAATGGTCTCTGTCAGCATTTTTGATAATGTTTCAGAAGTAAAATATTGAAGAAAATAAATACCTAGAGAGATATATGGCTGCCAGAACCATGTTTGTGACCAAGGTTATCAATAATAATCATATCAAAATCTAAATTTCACTCTTGCTTAGTCCTAATATTGACACTTGTCTAGTCCTAATATTGACAAATAAAAGACATGAACAAATTCAAATATTGAAAAATATATTTTATAACTTTCTTTCTTATTCAAATGATTTGTTAGCACAACAAATGTAATACGATGTCAAGGAATTTTTCTTCCTGATTCCCTCAGTCTATGGACAGTTTTAATTCAAAAAATAGTACTTTGCTACAATGGCTTGCCAAAATAGATGCTGGTAAACCCATTTTTGTGAATTAATCTGAAGTGATATTATGAACATGTATTTAATTTTAGATCAAAATAATAGACAAAATAAACACAAGGGTCACTGGGTTTTTAATGTGATATAAAATAAAAAATGGGAAAAAAGTTATTTCCATGTTGTTTTGTATGAACAATATTTTGTCAACAACTTTTTACATCTTCAAGACCTGAAGATGTAAAAAACTGTTGACAAAATATTGTTAATATAAATCAACATGAAAATATTTTATCCCCCTTTTTTTTTATTTCATAAAACACAGTACAGATATCCTAATGAACATTTATTCTTCAGTTGTCTATAGACTGAAAACAATCAAGAATGAAAAATTTCCATTTCACATAAGTATCAGTTGGAAAATGAAGCACGACTTCAAGGACAATAGTGAACTTTAAGGACAATATTGAAGTCCTATTCTTACATTTATTTTTATATAGCTGCGAGTCCACCATGTCCTCTTGATTAGAAACATTAAAAGTATGATATTTGGCACATGTCATTAAGTGAATCACAGTTTGCTTATCATAATGTTATCCAAACTATCAGAAATGCTGATGCTGTGGATATAGGGGTGTATAAGTTCTGATCTGACTGTTTTCAGTAATACTAAATCAAAGTTTTATTCTGTACGATAAGCATGTATGGACTCAGTCCCTGTTAATATTTGACTCGACTTGAACAGCTCTTTTCATTAATTGTTCACATTGAAACTTTAATCAGTAAAGATTAGTAAAAGTTAATGAATGTATTTTGTATGTACACGAATACAGGATGTTGGCCCACATGAGAAGAACCAACAGATTCAAAAACCTTTTGATCCATCAAGTTTAAGACTTTTTGATTACACACAATAATATATTCATAACTCCTATTCTAAGCCAATAGCATAATAATCTTGTTTAATCTACTTTCGAATAACTTCTTTGCTTCGTATTATTAATGTATTATTGTTCAGTTTCTCATCAAGGGCCTATTACCCTGAAAAGATGACTTGATACATGTCAGTCTCAAACTGCATATCTTTTTCAGTGGGCTTATAGTTATATGTACACATGGACAAGTGTACTATGAGCCCCAAAACACAAAGGTTCTATACATTATAACATCTCCCTGGTGAATTTTACCAAAATCTTATGTTCCCCTGATTCTTCTACCACCAATTCCAACAGCTCATGGTCAGTACCTTGTAATGCTTTAGAAATATTACCAGTCACCCATGAGATGATCTCTTCGGTTGGAAATGGTAAATAATAGCACTCTTCCTCTATTCCCTCTGTGTGTACCATATGGTGATGCAACACAAATTTTTCTTGATTGCTTAAATCATCATCGTCTGTACAGCACCAAGCTTGGACTTTGTCATAAGATATCTCAAAAGATTTGAGGAATGGAAGTGGTATTGGATGTGGAACATGCTCATCATTGTTACAGTTGAATGTGACATGGCACAAACATTTGAAGATAAATGAAGACAAACTCCATTGATGTCCATTACTTTGTAGTGCTGCTAATGCTGCCATAGCTACATCCCCTGGGAGTGGACTTTGTAGATTTTGTGACAGATTCACTCTAAAACCATCAAATAGAACTTCTTTTAGGTTTGGGTTTAATCCATGCATCTTTTTGATATCACTACTGTCAGTATGTAAATATTCCAAATGCTGGAAAGGTATATATGGAGCAGAGATTCCTCTGCAACATAATCCCTTCAGTTTATGCTGAGATAGCAGAACACATGTCGATTTGCTTAATGTTGACACCATGGATTTTTCCAATACAACATGTATATGCCTATAACTTGTGTGTTCACAAGTGGAGCACATTTTGAAGGGCCCGCCATAGTATGCTGGTTGCCATAAATTTCTATCTTCCCAAGGTACTCCTTCTAATGTGAGACAAAGGTCTCTCTCTGCATTTATGGTGCTCTGAGAGTGGTTTGCTGGTATGAAAATTGTCCCTTTTTGCAGTGTTTGCTGATCATACACAATTACTTTGACATCTGGAAAATGTTCAGCAAGGATATCCACAGGCACAATTATTCCACATTTGATGATTTTGATTTCTGTAATACACGGCCATTTCATTTTAAGGAGTTCACTGATTAGACCATGGCCTGCAAAGTACAGGCAAAGCAATGAGTGTTTTGTCATCTTTCTGCCATATTCTAGAATTTCTCTAATATAAGTAACATTGCTGACTTTGTTGGATAGCGTTATGACGCAGTCCTCTAAGTCCAAAGAAAAGTCAGAATGGCTTAAATCAATCTTATTTCCATGAGGGTAATTCATTTCATGCTTCCATTGTATCCCATGTTGATCAACTACACCCGTTATTAACATGTGGTCACACTTCTCCTCATGAGAACAACTACACTCACAGATTCCTAAGGTGAAAGATTCCTCCCTACCATCTTGATGACCTTGTGCAAAATCTTCAACACAAACACCAATCACCCTGTTCGAGCCACAAAGAGGTGTCAGCATTGCACATGGTTTTGAGTACCTATCTTCATTTTTAAATGCTTCCACTTCAGCTTCCTCTTCCTGTGTTATTGTTTTGAAAATAACTGTGACACCCTGTAGTGTTGTGCCATAATTATCCCTAGCTGCAAAAATAGTTCTGTTATTCCATGTATGTTTATCATAAAAGAGATTGTCCATATTTGGAAATGCTGAGGTCAAGTAAGCAAGTGGTACCATATAGTTACACTTCTCAAAATTAAGTTTTTTCACATATTTCCATTCCATGCTCAAGATTTCTGTAAGGAGAGTTTGTTCTACTTTCATTAGTGTTATGTGTTCAATATCTTTATTGTTTTTGCATTCTTCCAGGATACATTCTAATTGGTCCATATCAACCCGAGGCCCATCAATGAGTACAATTGATGTTTTGATAATTTTTGTTTTGGCAGATCTTTTATGCATTTTCAATATATGAAAACAAGCTGCTAAAGAATGAACTGATGAACAGTGGACGGGAAATCTTGACAAAGCATTTACTGTTGGCCAATCATAATAATTTTCGAAAGCCAACTGGATGAAAAAGGATAGTACATCAAGATTAGTGTATTCATCGTTGTTCAATGACTCCTCTCTGTATTTTGAGGAATCTGGATACAGATATTCATGTGCCATTTCATAACAACTGTTGCAAACTTTTGCCTTTGAGTTTGATGATATACACGGCCAACATTTTTGCCTAATTGAGTTTATTACGACACGTGTATGGGATCGCGAATTTAAAGCATATAGTATCCTCTCATATGTCTCTGTGCAGAGACCGGCAGAAAAGAAAAATGCATTTTGGAGAATGTGAGACCTGCTGATGATGTCATCCCTAGACTTGCTGAAAAGTTGATCGATTTTGTGTCCATTTAATGACAGATACAGGCCTGCAAAGTATTCATGAAAGAGTTTGTGTCTGAAATATATCAGAAATGATCCATCATCTTCTTCTATGGTGAACAGGCCAATGTGGGTAAGATCTTGTAGTGAGAGGTCATTTTCATCTGCATCATCCTTAGAAAATATCACTTTGTGTTCCGTTAGCGTAGTATATGCTAAGTTTGATATGCTTTTTAGCATGCGCCTTATTTGAGGAGGAACAGTACTTTCCATTGGAGATTTTTCAAAGTGTACTTTCTCAGTAGCACCCATGATATGAAGTGTATTGTTACATTTCTCTGCAGGTGATGAGTACCTTAGCATATAACTAGTCAGGACTTCTATCAAGAATTTGTTAAATAGTTGAGTAGCAGTCTCTGGCAAGTCATTTTTGTTCTTTCCCCACAAAAAACAAAGAAGGCCAGAATATAGGGGTATCTTCATCAAAGCCCTACAGTAAAAATGTTCACTGCATTTTGCCATAACTTTGTCAGCCATATTCTCTTCGCTACCTTCAATAACCCTGAAGTACATGTTGATGTAGGTCATCAATGTTTGATCAGAAAATCCCAAAAGTTTAACCAAAAGGTAGTTTTCCATACCATTATACCTTTCTGAGCCTCTGTTTTCTAATAGAATGGGTCTACTGCTACAGAAGACAAATTTTCCTCTTCCTTTTATTAGGTTTGTAAGTGCATTGTCTGGGGCCAGATGTACTTCATCTAAACCATCTAAGAGATATAGGATCTGATCACCCCATAAATCTATACATGTTTTCAAATCCTGTTTCTGTTCTGGTAGCAACAGTTGCAAATCATCACAGATAATGTCTTCTATTTTCTTGCTTTTAACTCTTCGCAGTTGAAGCAAGAAGACAAGTTTGAATTGTTTCATATCCTGGACCCCATTTACCCAATTCAAAGCCAAGCGATGAAAAAGTGTTGTCTTTCCTACCCCTGCTTCAGCTTCAATAAGAATTGGCAACCTGTGAGGATTTTCATTCATAGTAAAAAACCTTGATATTTGGGCTGTAGTGGTAGGCTCAGTTGAAATGTCTATCCTATTGTTGGGTAAATTTTCTCCTTGAATGGAAGGTAAATGTCCTTCGTGTATTTGATCATTTTCGGCATCACTGTCAGAATGGCTGTCAGAGTCATTATTAAAATCATTTTGAAAATAACTATAAGTGTCACTATCAGAGCCGTTTTGAAAATCATTGTCAAAATGGCTGTAAGTATCACTAAAAGAATGGCTGTCTGAGTCATTGTGAAAATAGGTGCTAGTATCACTATCAGAATGCCTGTCAGAGGCGCTATTAGAATCACTGTTTCTGTGACTTTTTGACAGTTTGTTTGAGGGTCCATCATCACCATGATGTTCATTAGATCGTTTTCGGCTACAATTTTTGTCTTGATGATTGTCCTCATAATCACCAATCCTTGTGCATCTCATCTCCAATGGTGTACAGTCCAGGTCCATGTACAACTTTGAAGTGACATCAAACATTGTAGGAACCCCATCAATGGATACAGATTTCACTTTTTTAAATCTTTCCTTGTAAGTATTTCTAAGCTGTTCTGCAAAACGGTTCGTTTGTTCAATGGTATTTGCCTTTGTTTTCTTTCCTCTGTCACCTATTTCATGTAGAAAGATACCAATTACTTCTAATTTGTGAAATAATTATTTGATTATGACAACGTGTCAGATTTATGCTCAATAAAAGACAGTTTTCTCAGCATTTTGAAGGAATAAGCATTGTAACTAATGTATAACATTAACAGAGATGTTTTCTTAAGTCTTATTTTGAAAAAAAACTTACCTCCCGTTTTTAGCTGCTTCTGGATACCTTCAATTGCTTCAAGGAGTACATTTGTTTGTTGATCTGTAACATTTTGAGTATGTTCTTTCTGGTCTTCTGATGCTTCAAGGAGTACATTTGTTTGTTGATCTGTAACATTTTGAGTATGTTCTTTCTGGTCTTCTGATGCTTCAAGGAGTACATTTGTTTGTTGATCAGTAACATTTTGAGTGTGTTCTTTCTGGTCTTCTGATGCTTCAAGGAGTACATTTGTTTGTTGATCAGTAACATTTTGAGTGTGTTCTTTCTGGTCTTCTGATGCTCCAAGGAGTAGATTTGTTTGTTGATCTGTTACATTCTTGGTATGTTCTTTCTGGTTTTCTGATGCTCCAAGGAGTAGATTTGTTTGTTCATCTGTAACATTTTCAGTGTGTTCTTTTTGGTCTTCCAATGT
Organism: Pharyngocirrus eroticus; assembly: GCA_033118115.1. Classification (NCBI taxonomy): domain Eukaryota; kingdom Metazoa; phylum Annelida; class Polychaeta; family Saccocirridae; genus Pharyngocirrus; species Pharyngocirrus eroticus. Next base: position 6,271 of record JAVSBT010430066.1, read on the forward strand.
GACATCTATGTGAGCTTTGAGCACAGCTGTCTGATTTGTCATTTTAGATTTTAATCTTTGCTCACTGGCCTTTGCTGTGGATGTTATTTTGCTTTTCAACTCCCTGCAATATCTTGAAGCCTTATTTTGGATTTGATTAAGAAGTCTCACCAAATCTTCTTGGTTCAATGGCTCTGTTAGAAGTTCTTGCATTTCTGCCTTAAATTGAAGTGATCTTCCGGCTGGAATTATTCTTAAAACAGCTTCTTCTATCCCATTCCAGTCAATTAAGAAATCTGCATTAGATACACCATACGTTGCATGTGCATATTTGTTTCTGTAAAGTTTTAACCTTGCAATGTCATGGTAGATGGCGACATCTGCAGGAAGAGGAAGTTGTCCCCATGGAAAATGTATTGGTTCACCTAAAGCTCCATAATTTCTCAACAGTAATACAAGAAGTGTCAAATCAAAATTATTTGAATCAGGTACAGCTCCTCCTGGTGGGTATAGGAGGTCCCACTGGGAGGGATTGACGGTACATCTTCTTTTCAAAGCTAAGAGATTTCCACTTTCCCTTGCAAGAGTTGCTTGCAAGGCTGCTGGTCCAAAGGTTGGATTGTTATCAAAGTATTCCCTAAGAGCCTTGGTACCAATCTTGCCCACCAGGAGTTGAAGCCGAACATAATTGATATCCTCTTTTCTAAAGGCTGCCATGATGCCTGTGAGAAGATAAAAACAATGATTTAGCATAGACACGGATACAAGTGTCCCTCCCATTTGATGTATTTCATAAGTTTATGGATCAAAATGTTTCCTGAGATTGAGCTATTTATAAATTTTGCTAAACATTGCAGATTGACAGATAACTAGAAATGTTTCCAATGTTTACATGTGTTAATGCCATGCTAATAGTACTTAGTAGCACTGAAAAAATAAAAATGATAATACAGATAGTGAAATTGTATTTGTGAATAACACTTGAGTCATAATTGGACTTAAATGCAAGTTGTTTGGCTGCCTTGATGCCATTATTTAGCTATGGTTTAAATTTCTGGATATACAAAGAATACCACTGTCAACTGATAATTTGATAAATATAAAATAATATAGTAGAACAAGGACTCTGAATAGCACATAACTTAAATCATTTTCTAAACAAATACTTGTTATTTTTTGCGACAAACTTGGAACTCTTTATCCCAATATCAACCCCCAATATGTTGTTGACAGTCTAAACCAAAATGTATTTAGTTCTAATGTAGCCACTTCCGCAGAAGTGGGGTATGATAGCATTTTATGGAAATAAACATTTTGAAATTTCAGATTGTACTCAAACTTGTAATCAGTACATTGTACCATGAGAGGTTAGATAGCATAGTTACCTTTTCTGAACATGATATATACCTACAATATGCGTACATGCTAACTTGTAGTACACAGTATAACTTTCAAAGAGTAAAGATTACTTTTGCTCAATGTGTCAATTCCAAGAAAAGTAATCCTGATATTTATCATGAAAGACTGTAGAAAACCTGATGTCAAGTAAAGTTTGTGCTTTATTTCTGTATTTGAAGAAAAGAACAGTGTTCATTTCATGTACATTAATTCTATTGATTACATACCTTTGTCTCTTGACCTACCTCAAATTATGCCTCTAAATCGAATAAAGGAATCTTGAATCTGCTACTAGTCTAACTAGAATATAGAAATACCTTATATTCAGATGCATATCACAGCGTAACCTACTACCATTGTCAACATTTGGCGAATCTTATCTTGTTGTGATCATACAGGAAATGGTTTTGTTTTAACATACCCACCACAAAAATCATATGTACCAATTAGAGTTTTGCACATAAAAAGCATGTTACCAGTCTGGTGGTTTTAAAGAATCTGCCTAACTGCACTTTACTATTTTACTGTATTCAACATGTGAGTACTATGAGTCATTGGGTATGTGTGTCGTGATAGCTATATTTGAAAGATGTGTCATGATTGTTGCAGGAGTGTCATGAGGGTAGGTTTTGTCAATGATTTTTTTATGAATCTTAAAACAAATATGACTAACAATAAACAAATACATACTATTTATGTTTTGAAATTGCCTCTGTTTTTGTAATTCGATGCCTGTAGATTATCTAAACGAACGATATGTGACTTTGGATATACATGTACATTTATAAAACAATGAAAAAAGTGTTAGGTCCTTCTATATATAGATATAGCATTATAATTATATGTTTGTGTTTACTGAATATGAACAATATTTTACCACGGTATACACTGAAAGTTTTTTGTAGTTTTATCCCTAGTGTTCTTTTTATACAATATATTCATTCCTGTATACATTTGCTTTGTATGTAATTATTTTCCTTTGTTTTTCTGTCAGTCATTAGATATTTTGTAATTTTGTATCCCTTGTATATTCCTGATTTCCCTCAGCCTGTATCCTGGAAGAAATGTTTTCCTTAACCTTTAGAGCACGACCTACGAGTATACTTGTAGCACGTGTATAACCACTTGTCATACCGCGTATAACCACCTTTCATTTCGTATAACCACGGTTTTATGTACTTATACTAGACAGTCGTATTCAGTGGTGTCGCCTGGTGTGAGCTCAGAGGCTGAGTTGCCACAGAACAAATATTATTATTTTTATTATTATTATTATGGAGGATGCTACGAGGCATTCATGTTGACTTTTTCAATATTCTTTTACATAATAGCTTAGTGTTTTATACTGCTGAAAATGTTTTTTTATTCTCTTTATAGAAATATAAAAGGTGTGTACATGTCATTATTCATGTAAAAAGGCACAGGGGGATAATAGGGTATAGGGGAAAAAAATATGAGTTTTGTGATTTCTTTTCTAACATATTCAGGGTCTTTGGAAACCCTTTCTACACCCCATATGAAAAATGAAACAATTGCATCTTGTACAACATTTTCTAACCTTTAAAAATTATGTATAGAACTTAAGTGTAGGAGGAAAAATAAAAAAATTACAGGTTTCAGTACAATCAGGTATAATATGCTAACAAATCTGTTGTGGGCTAAAGGTTAAAGGGATAATAAAGATTTATTATGATTATAAATTTGATATATGGCTGAGTGACAGCACTTAGATAGTACAGTCATTGTACAAGTAGTAAGTAGTTTAGATTAGAAGACAAGAAGAACAACAAATTAAGATTATACAGAAGATTAGAAGCAGAACAGCAAGAGAATTTATAAGCAGAAACTGAGAAACTGAGTCAAAATACAAAATTGAGTAGGAAAATTATATATATCTTACAAGTCTATATAGTTCTTGACTTTTGATTATTTCAAAGTAAAGTTGTTTGATCTTTCAGTTTATTCTCCAGAAATTGATAGCTCTCTGGATCTATAGAAATGTTGTTCTCCCTAGCCTCCTTTAGCTTGGTAAGGAGAATTTGGATGGTAGCGCCTGATCCTTGTGAGTTTCTCCAATTTATGAGAACACTTAGAAACCTCCTACTAATGTCTAGGTGATTTAATGTGGTAAGATTTGTATTTGATGTTCCAAGATATTCGATCGCAAACTGATGCCATGCGGGATCACCAATTTTTCTTGAGAGTTTTGATAACAGGTCATCAGTTAATTGGTCCGCAGACCCGGTACTCCCTGTAATGTCTGGTAAGGATTTGGTGCCCCTTTCACTGTCTGGTTGTTTTTTCAGCTGCCTTTGTCTTGCAGTCACAGTGTTTGGAGGGTTTACTTGAGATAGAAAGGCTGGCATGGAGCTAGAAATTGGTTGAAGTTCTGGAATATGCTCTAGACTTGCTCTTGCTAGATATTCGCTGACTTTAGTTTCCTCGAAGACTGTGTCGGATCCAGTTGATAGCAGGTCTTCTTTTGAGTCACTGAATAGGAACTTCTTATCTTTTGTTGGAAGGTTTTTGAAGAATCCGTTTTCATTTCTTGGCAAGGAACTGGAGAAAACTTTGGATAGATCGTGCATTGATTTTCTGAATTTCTTGCGAAATGTTGTCTTCTGTTTAGCTAATGCAAATAAAACAAAAATATGATGATATAGATGAAAATCTGAAAAAAGTTATTTTCTTGTCGGTTTTGCTTTTAGATCAACAATATATCATCGCCAGTGATATCTTCAAGTTAATCAACACACTGGGGATGAAATATTGTTGATCTATACTCTATTGGGGATTTTTTAGTCTATATTATATTAAATATAATAGTAACAAGTCCGAGGATTTTCATTTTTGCATTTATTAAGCAATATTTCGCCAAAGCGGCATC
>JAVSBT010430288.1:0-10533 GCA_033118115.1 Pharyngocirrus eroticus
TAATTTAGGTTGTATCGCATCGCTAAATGCGATACAAAATTCACCAAATGCGATACAAAAATTGATCTTGTATCGCATTTCTGCGATGCATCCTATGTTTCGTTGTTCCACTGTGCGAACCATATGATTTTATTTACCGGATGTTGACATCTCGTAACGATCAAGCTTATTGCCAACTTACAACAAAGCATACATTCATCGTATACTAAATATCATTATACTGAGTATGATACACGCCTGAAAAGGTCCAATCTGGACAGTTTGAAAACTAAAATTCTGATTGGTGAAAAAAAAAATCTGCTCACAAAAGGTGTAAAATAAATAAACTCCGATGCCCGTTTCAAGCAGTAATTATTAGACTAAACACACGTGTTGAAAACATGATCTTAACTACAATGATGTTTAACGCTTTTACTAGCATTTGGATGATAACAATTGAATAAAATGGGAAATAACATTTTCTAAAAAGTGTCAATATATTCCCCCAGCATAGTAATGAGTAGACCGGCAAAAAAAGCACTACTTTTATAAACACAATTCCAGGAACGCGACCCATTTTAGATTCTTTGAAAACAAGTGCTGGTGTTACGAAAATAAAAGATTTGGAAAATTGCATTTATTTGTGTGATGAAAAATTAAAAGTGAAAACAAATACTAGTAATCATTTCTGGGTGAGGTATCTGTTTGATATATTTAAATACATATTCAGCTTTCTTTGGTCTTGAAACAAACCCAGATTCATCCTTATTGATCACTGACAGTATACTAGCACTTACTTTATTTGACAATTCTTGAGATTGAAAATGACTCCTTAGCATCTTTGAACATTTATTGCTTTTTGAAACAATGAGAATTTTACATGAGAATTTGCTACAGGCACTAGAAAAACCAAAGGACTTTAACTCTTACCATTTCGGGATTTCTGTTCACTGATTGTTTCCCTAATGCTTGGCTGACAGGGGTATCAACAATTGGTGTGCTGGTGTTTGCAGGACTTTTATTGTCTTTTGATTGTTCATCTTCCCCTCTGAATACACAAGGTAACAAAAAAGTTGACTCAACTGGTTTTACAATGAACATATCTAGCATAAGTTTCTCTATAATGCATGTCAAATTTAAAAAAAATCAGTGATATGAGATTTTTGTATAAAGGCCAAAAAAATGCCATTTAATTTGTGTATTTTGGTCCTATGGAATCGGAAAAAAAACTGTCCAATGTATACATTTCCTGAATCAGGACTATTTTCTCTACAAAATTATCAAACAAAACTATCACTGCATGCTGACAATATCATAATTTTCTGTACAAACATTAAAAGAAATGTCTATTCCCTAAAAGAAGGTCTATTTTATTTTTAAAGCTAGAGTTTTCTACAAATATATGAGTTTAGAATTTTCATAGCTTTATATTAAATGATTTGAAATGAATAAAAATCAACTGAATTTGATAAAATCAATGAAACGCAAATAGGGGGCGAAACAGGTTCAACTCTGTTACCAACAATTTGAGTTTGGAGCTCATTTGCTACTTTAATACACATTTTTGACTAGTTAAAGTATATATTTTTGATTTCAGCACTTCATTGTTCACCTATCTATATCAATGAAAGGTCAATTTCCTTTAAACAAAATATTAAAAAAATCAAATGAGCTCTAAACTCAAATTGTTGGTAACAGAGTTGAACCTGTTTCGCCCCCTTAAAGTAAAATAAAATCTATGCACTAGAGTTCACTACTGAATAGTATATATTATAATGCAATATATCATTTTGTTGATACAAGTTTCACAATCATAAAACAGTAACTATAATTGTGACAGATATGAAAGAATGAAAATGCAACAAACCCCGTTTTGGTCAGCATTGACCTCAAATGTTCTTGAGCATGTGCATAAACTTTTGGCATGATATGGAGGGATATCCCAAATTTTACAGGTCTCATCTTCAGTTCTTCAGGAAGTTTTTGTTGCAATAATTTTTCTTTCAAATCATCTTCTAGATCACCTTTTTTAATGTTAATCCATAGTTTGTCAAGATCCTCAATAGTATTTACCCTGCAAATCAGAGAAACACCTTCTTTTTTACAAACAGATCTGGTACTTTGGCTGTATGGTGAAAAGATTAAGTTGCAACTTATCCAGTACTCCCCACTAATAACAGCTGTGACAAATGGATCTTGGTTTTCAAGTGGAACATACTCATTCTTGTTCAGTTTTTCTGTAACACAGAGCTCCACAGCAATATCTAGAAAGAAGATAGTATGAGAAGAATTTTTGTAATAGTTAAAATTCATCTTGAAATACATGCATATACCAATCTACAAAAAGTTTACAGTAAATGCTACATACCCTTAAAAGCATAAATTCTTAAAAAAACACGATTTATCTTCACTTAAGGAAAGGAGATTTACTTGAGGGAAATCGAACATATTTTACTATCCAAAGATGAAAATATGGGCACTAGGCTTAAGCAATATAGATTGATGTTTTTTGTTGCTTTAGACAAGACTATACAATTTGCATTGAAAAATACATATGTTTACACAGCGCAACATGAACAAAAACATGAATTTGTTATATAATACGCGATATCGCCGTTTCATCGTCTAAGAAGATGCAGCCGCTTCCACCGCTAAAATTTGCTTGGCTAAGTTGCGCCACTGTTGGCGATCTTGAGCTACAACAGTGAGTTTTTCACTGTCTTTTTGAGATTTTAGAGTCATTCTTTGGTGTCTTTTCATGTCTTTTTGAAGCACAGTTACCAATGTTGTTCTTGGTGCTCCAAGGAATTTGTTACCATCAATGATGGATTTATAATAAAGTGATCGGAAAAAACACTACACCATTGAATAGCATGATTAGAAAAATTCTAGATTGTTTGAATCTTGTATTTTGTTAATCCATCATATGTTTCAGGCTAGTTTGAAAGTTGACAAAACTGGAAATTTTTTACATTTTCATAGGGAATGGAATGTCTTGTTTCATATAGTTTTAACGGGATTGTCCCTGTTTTAATTTTTTTTCCACATTGAATTTCTAAGATATATGACAAAAGATTTCAGTTTAAAAAAATGATTGATTAGCTAAATTGGTAAGAGATTTTTTATAGGACATTTGGAGAGCTCTGAATTATGACTCCAAAATATGCTTCCATTAATGTGTGGGAATGCTCTGGAATGCACTGTGTGTAGAGTGTGTAGGCTAGGCTAAAAACTAAATCATACGTGTGGAGCTACTGTGTGGTAGGCTCTGTGTTTTAATTTAAAACATAAAACGCCCATGATCTTAGGTTGACAGTACAGAAAAATTAAACATAAGCCCACACATCATGTATTTATCAACTTCAGAAGTTATTTGCCCTTTCTTTTGCATTATGTTTGCCGTATAATAATTTTGTAGCCTAAATTACTGTCACTGTGTGGTAAGCCACAGTCGTATAGCAGATGTAAGCCAAATTTATCAGCTTTAGCATGGGGATTAATATCATTTAACTGCAACATGTGCGCTATGGTATCACCATTTTCTCCTCAAACACTGGAGCAGAATCTGCATGCAATCTTTCATTATGAGTTTAATCCTTTAGTGCTAAAGTAACTGCGTATTCTACACGAATGTGCGCTGGCCATTACAGTGCTATTTTTTTGAACAGACACTATAAGCCTGTGATAACTTTCCATCACTTACCTATGCCAGTATTTATGTCAGGCTCCGATGCATTAGGTGTCTTTGTTTTTGCCGATCCTTTCCCCTCTTCTTTGTCATTGTTCTAGATCAAGTTAAGAAGAAAATGGTTGAAAATTAACACCCAAAAGTTACCATGGCAGTCAGTAAGTGGATTCAAGTTTTTCAGTTACGTAATATGATAAATAAGTGAAATGCTTGCATTCTAGGGAAATAAGGTAAGGCAAATTGAGGGAGGAGGGATCTGAAGTGAATACACATTACTTGTCAGAGTATATTTAGCTCCGCCCATATCATAAGGTTATGAACTTGTCTATTGAGACAATGAACATTTTGTGTCATCTTAGTGGCACGTGGAAATGAATGGATCAAAACCCAACCCCAGCTAGATGGGAATACAAGATAATGGACGTGTTTACTTTTGGCTCATATCAAAAGGAAAATGATTTTTACTGATAACCCTAGTCTAAATAAATGCAGACCAGATGCATGGAGCATTCATGTATCTGGCATGCATTTATTCAGACTAGGAAAAGTTTTTGCATGGAAAATGCATGGCAAACGTCTGTCTAGCATGTAAATATTTGAAATAATACTAAGTGATTTCACACCAAGAATACATGCAAGTTGCAAAGGCAGGAGAACTATGTTTTTGCATGAAAAACACATGGGAAGCTGAAAAAGCCTGGGATATGCATGTAAAAGGCTGCTACAATTATTTTGATTATATAGAAGGAAAATTACATATTTTGTAAAACAATTAATGCCAATGAACGGACCTTACAGATTGTGTGCAGACTGGTAGGCTAGGCCCTACTATAGTTTGAATTCTGTCATGCATGGAAAATTTATATAGTAGGAATGTTGGATCAAACTGTAACTGTGGAAATTTTGAATGGTGTTAGACAGTGAACATAATTATATCACTTAAATTATACTTGGTCATTTAAATTAATTACTTTAAATGACCAAGTATAATTTTTTTCCATTTTTCTCATACAGTCAATATGAGAATCAGCCTGTGGGGAACTTGATTATAAAATTGCGTACAGTTTTCATTTAGGGAATTATGTCTAAGCAAGCCATCTTCATTTTCTATTCAAAATGCACTCAAGAATAGTGAGTTTTCACAAGCATCCAGTCGTACAAGAAAAGGCTTTATGTATAGAATATTTAAAGTTTTGGTGTGGTCCATGCATTTAGACACAAACATAATGAGTTTGAAACTTTGACAGTTTTGACTTTTCATCCCACCGGCAAGGTAGGCTATACAACAAGAGTTGATGAAAAAATCTAACACCGATTATGTGAATTATAAACCACATCAAAGTTTTGTTATCGTTTAGCAATATATCTAATGGTCATCCTGTAATAATTATTTAACTTTTAGTTAACTGTTAAATTGATGGTATTTAATCAATAAATACATGACAGCTGAACTATGCCCAATTTAGATCTGGGTATCAGACAATTTCTACCCATAAGTCTTGGTAATTTTTATCATTATGATGGGTTTCGCCAGCATTGCTGCAATCCCGAAAAGATGCTGTTGATTTTGAGAAGATTATTATCAACCGATCTGTATGGGACAACAGGAAAAACGTTTTATGTTTACCCCTGTAGGGCACGCATAATTCTAATATACAAGACTTTATGTAAGATAAATCACTAATGCCTATTCTTTCTCCCACAGAAATTGGAAACAGGACTTTTCTCCAATAGACCTAATGTTTGAATATATAGAAGACAGATTAGAACAATACAACTTGATATCTTACTTTTCTCTTTTCACCATTAGAGTCATTGTTTTCCTTTGCCGTGTTACTATTTTCTTCCCTTGTACTTTTTTTTGTTGCATTGGCACTAACATCAGTTTTGACTTCATGTAGAACCACTTTATGTGAAGGAATCCCATGGGGTGGTTGTCTGGAAAATGTAAACAAATGCTAGACAATTTATTCCTTGATGACATAAGCTGATAAATATCTTTTTTTTAAAAAGAGCATGCTAGAATTATGACAAAGAAGCTGAATCTTACTCTTGAGTGGTAATTTCCACCTTGAAGTTTGAGGTATGCATTCCCAATGCTGATGGAAAACCCATTTTTTTTAGCTCACTAGTCATCATGGTATCTATTGTATTTTTCTTGATAGCTTCATCAAATTCTTGTGTCCAACACACCTGGCAACATATCATTACTTGAAACTGATAGTACCAAATTTCCATAAACTTTACTTTGTACACTTTGCCCAAATTATTTCCACAAGCTTCCAGCATTCCTGGGTTTCTTTGAAGCTTTGATACAAAGCCTGCATGATCACTCAAAGATATTGTATTGCCACCACTTATCTGTCTTCCATGTAATGCCAACCATACTATTACTATTATGATAAATATGAATGTGAAACAGATGTATATAGCAGTGATGATAACCAATGATATTAATACTATTGATAACAACAACAACAATGAAAATGATAATTAGGATGATAATGAACTGTTTTTATATAGCTCTCATAACTTATTTATTATATTATATTGGTCATTCTACCGAAATGTCACATTTTGGCATTTTAAAATGCAATAAAACATTTTTTATGGAAATATTGTTTTTATACTTTTGCTGCAATTTTTTTGATTGGGAAATGTTATAAGACTCACAGTTTTTTTACTTGGAACATAGAATGATGGAATTTTACCAGAAAATCTCTCCTGTAATTGAGTTTCAAGATTATGCTTGCTAGCCAATATAAAAAATGCATTTAGACCCTCATATCATCCCTTAACTGTAAGAAGTATAGAAATTATACTCACCAGGGGATCCCCCTTCATTTTTTTTACAGACAGATGCCATGACTAGCTTTTGAGTTACAAAATAGTCCGAATCAGCTTGTAATTTTCCACAATCTTTCTGAAAGAATGAAAAATAACAAAAGGTTTCAAAATTTCAAAACACTGCCAATCTACAGAGAATATAGGTCAGCACTATTACTAATGTCTACTTTTATAATAATTACTCCAACTACAACAATCAAATAAAGCCAACATTGTTAAATTGTTCCCATTTGAATGTCATGGATCTGATTCACTTTAAATCATAGTATATTATTTCATGCAAGCATATCTACTCAGGTATGGATCTTATTCTAGCTAGTGTGGATCTAAGATATTCTCAGATACAGGACGGCTCAATTTTAACCCTCTTACCAAAGCTGCATGTTTTAAGGGGGGGGGGGGGGACATTGCATGAAAACATTGAAAGTGACCAATAGAAATGCCAATAGAAACCATGTGCACAGCTCCCAGCACTATCAAGGCAACTTCCAACATAGGAATACTGAACAATTGGAACTTTGGTAGACCCTGGGTTGAGATGAATCAATCTTGTGAAAAAATTGTTCTTTTTGAGGGTGAGACTGGATATACATTCAAGAAAGTGTTCCTCATTGTACATTGATCATTTATACAGTGGCTCCAACCACACCAAAGTAGTGAGGAAAGATATTCAGGGAATGAAACGAGCAGAATCCGCGGGAGCCATAGTACCTCCCGCCACATAATCCGTGGGAGCCACTTTTTGTAGGGAGTCAGTAAACATACATGTTACCATGAAACATCATTAATGTGGGGTAGTATTCTCAGGGAAAACTTACTTTTTGCACACTGAGAAGTCATTCAACCTAGCACTTGATGAATGAAAGTGCACATATACTTAAAAAAGACGTTCAGTTGTATGAAATCTTCATGTATTGCAGTAAATACAAGGCGCCCGTGGTTTAATTCACGGGCTCTATACATAGCGCTCCTGGAATTTTTGACGGGAGGATTAACAGGCGCGGGAGTACTAGCACCTGTCTCGTTTCATTCCCTGGATATTGCTGCAGCAATTTCTTATACAGCTACATATTCCCATAGCCTAGTTGTGAACCATGTCATAGGATTAGGGGATAAATAAGATCTTTGAGTTCTATCACGCAATAACAATGCCGCTGCGAAAGGCCTATGAGCCAGACTCGAAAATGCGATATAATGATAACTGAATGTCTATGGCGTCAGGGACAATACCAATTGCTGGATCAAGAACTGGCTAAAATGGTGAGGAGTCAAATGAAGTAGAGGTAGTGTCAGAGGTTCCTCAGGGAACTGTGTTGGGGCCTTATCTCTTTCTTCTGTACATCAATGACATCGGCAATGACTCGTCATCCAACATCAGACTGTTTGCAGATGACTGTGTGGTGTACAGAGCTAGAGAGATTAAGACCACACAAGACATTCTAACACTTCAAACTGACCTGGACAGCCTCGACATATGGTCTAACACCTGGCAAATGCTGTTTAACACCAAAAAACGTTATACACTGAGAAAAACCAGGAAGACCAAGTCAATAGTACATCACTACACAATCAAGAACCAGGAAATAGCTCCAATGGCAACCACTTTACCACCGGAGAGAAGTACAATATCTCACAATTATGTACAAGTCCATTAACCAGCTCATAGCCACCCCAATACCAAGCTACATAGAAATACCAACCAGAAGTACCAGACGAAAACAGCATTTTATGGAGATAAAGTCTGAACCTGCCACAGAAACATATTATGGAGAAGTTTTTTTCCCCAAGGACTGTGGTAGCCTGGAACAATCTACCAATTTCAATCACATTCAGGCAACTGAGTACCGTCAAGTGCATCTGGCTAGACTGTTTAGTTTTTAACCTGTTTTAATTGCATATAAACCTCTTTAAAACTGTTTTTATTTGCACTTGGAGAAAAAACCCTCAATTTAGTGTGATGTCCAAATTAAAAAAGACTTTACTAATAGTCATGGGGATATGTGGCAAAAAATGGACATTTGTGGCACTTCTGGCAGAAAGCGCCAAAATTGGTACAGTAATACTTCAATATCTACTGATTAAGAAAAAAAAGGAGACGGAGGACTTGAGGTCTGGAACATATTTGTTTTCCATCTGTAACAGGGGACCCCCTCTAATGACTGTTGTGTATCATAATGTGATTTTTAAAGTTCTCAGAAATACACCCAAGTCAACTAAATCAAAACTTTTTGTGATAAATATCTTTATCATTGATAGAATTAGTTTTAAAATTAGATTTCAATTTCAAAGACAATAATATTTTTGGATGAGCAGGCAAAAACATTTTCATATTCTTTTTCAGGGTGCGATTTACTACTGGTCCACTGGTCCAAGTCCAGTGTTTTCCAGTCCGGACCAGCTGAGATCTAGACCAGCTGGTCCGGCTGTCCAGCAAAAATATAGACTTATATTCAAATGACTTCAACCATCGAGCATGTTATGGCTTTGTTTACTGTCAATTCTTAGTCTTACACTAGATTCCGGTATGTCAGCACAAATCCACAGCAGAATATGGTTAATAATGTATTTATATATATGGTTTATATGGTTAACATGGCAATAATCTTTGTTAAGACCCTTTTCATCATCAACAACAACTTTTATTAAAATGAAAGCCTAATATATTCTTATTTTGTAAAATTGTCACACACACAGCTACTCTAAATGACCATGCCCGAGCACACTCGATAACTCCTAGATCCTAAATGATTCTAGTAGGCTTTATAACTGCATAGGATTTTTGCATTACAGATCAGTGGTGTTGAAACAAAAAATAAAATGTTAGCTTTAGAACAGAAATAAGACAAAATAAAGCCAGTGATAATTTTCCACTTGATAAAAAAAAACGTATATTTTAGAATCATGCGGTTATGCCATCTAGTGACAAATAGTGTAACACTTCATGTAAATACTGATTTGGTTTATATTACATGTAGTTGGTACTGAGGCTGGTACTTCAGTACTAACTAGTAGGGAGGGGTTGAGAAATATGAATGCAATGAATAGCATCAATGAAGAAGAATTCTTGTGTCATTTTTGTATGACTGTTTTCTAGTTAGCTTATTGTTAAATTGTGGGCAAGTCAACAATTGCATGAATTTACTATGGGCTAAATAAAATGTAGAAAATATTCATCCTTTCAGCATTTTATATCCCCTGATCAGTTTAATCAACAATATACTCTTAGATGACCACAAGGACAACCACAAACATTTTTTTTATACCTGCCTACTAATTTTTTTAATCTTTTAAATTTTATTTTATGCATGTGCATGTACATAGAGTACTGTGTAAATATACCTTTCTTTTTATTTATATTATTTTTTTGTGACGGTCCAGTAGCATATTGGATGGTCCAGTAGAGTTTTTGACCTACTGGTTCGACTGTCCAGTGACAAAATAAAGTAAATCACACCCTGCTTTTGGAATAACTTTATCTTGACCTTTAGTGGCAAGACATTATGTATTAATGAATCAGCTGATATATTTAACTTTCATGTTGAAAAAATGGACTTCCTGAATAAATGTTGTCAAAAGTCAAAAATATTTATGTACTACTTTGATCTTGAAGTTGGCATGGGCAGTGTCAAATGCCCAGAATCTCGAAAAGGAGGGGGTGGAAGGTTTGGGTATCAGACAGATTATAAAGGGTTTAAATGCAGATCGACTGTCCTCTTTTAAAATGAAGTCCAGACATGAAATTAAAAACAAAATTATAAAATTAAGATTACCAAATGATAACTAAATTTGAGTTTTATAAGGAGTCCAACAAAAAAGAGTGCACCAGAAATAGAGTGCAAGCACTCCAATTGATCGTCTCCTTCTTTTTTTGGCCTAAGGACACCCTGATCTATTGTAAAGATTCCACCCTTTTATTATATTAAATTCATGTTAGTCCACTTCATGGTGCGACCCAAAGATAAGCTAGAGAAAGGCAAGATTGTAGGACCAATCTACCACATCCCTTGTAAGAAGTGTCC
>JAVSBT010430399.1:0-10533 GCA_033118115.1 Pharyngocirrus eroticus
ATATCAGTAGCCTGGGTCCACTCTCACATTCTCTGTAAATTGTATTATGTACAAATAAAGAATGATTACACACATATAACATCTAAAAAATCAGGGTGATATCAACAATTTCCGGGCACAAAGTCCTATACAACTTTAAAGAATATTATGATTCATTTTTTGATCAAAAGTTGTAAAAAGAAAGAACTTATAAGATTAAACGTTATCTGTTGTTTTAGTTGATTACAGTGCTAGTATGCAGTTAACTGGTTTGACATATAACGCAACAATGACAGATTCCACCAGTAAAGAGTTTGGGGAAATCGCCAGATGGTTCTGCAGAGACGTATGTGATTCTAAAATTAAATCAACAGATTATATAATAGCTCTGTTGCTTTGTCTTTGATAATAGATATACTTTATTGGCCATTAGATGAACTAAGTAATACTTGATTAACCAAATCTCAATAGATAATGGATTTGATTCATCAATTTGAGTGACTAAACCTAGAGAAGAAAAGGGAATTTGAAAGAATTGATAAGGAAAAAAAATAAATTGCTCTGTCCAAAACTATTATTGCTGAGTATTCTTTATTTATTTTAGCTCTCACTTGGACTCAAAGAATATGAAGATGAAAACCTTAAATGTGCCAAACCAACGGATTCATGTGATGTAGCCACTCTAAGGTACCCATGAATGCAATTTTAAAATGAAAAATAAGTTAAAAACATGGATTAGCAACTCAAAACCAACTATGACATGTTCCATTTTTCAGGTCAGGCAGTGTTTGGATAGATTTCAAGGTCAAAGATATAGTTTCCAAGACTGCAATTAATTCTGAAGCCAAGAAAAAAGCAATGAATGAAAAAATGAAAAAAAAAATGAACGCAATCATAGATGATGGTCAAACAGGTGAGATAACATTCTAAGATGATAAATAGATAACAAATTACGTTCTTTGTTGTCACATATTCCCATTCATAGATATTCAAGCCATAGGCATTTTTTCAGTAAGAAGTAAAACTGACTCTGCTCAATTTGAAACGTTGTTTTATTATTTAATTATGTACATTTGTTTTAATGCTTCATATTACAAAATTAATATATACTCAAACTATTGCAGGTAGTGACATTAACAACATCTTTAAGAAAGGACCTGGAAACTTGGATTTACAATTATCTAAATCTACACCATGTAGGTTTTTAACAGTCTTTCAACTACTCTTAAAAATAAACTCTGCTTGGTTTTTTTTAATTTATAGCACTTAAGGCATTTTTTACATATTCATAACAATCTGTTTGATGATAAAAAATCTTTTAGATTTATGTAGATTCATACAACAATTCAAACTTTTGAAATTTTCCTTCTGAAATCATTTTCAATCTGAAAAACAATATTACAGAAGATATCCAAAGCTTTTAGAAAAGAAAACAACAACTTTCAACTTGTCAAAAGTTGAATATATCATTAACAAATTAATTTCATAGATGCATGTGCTAAACTCAGATGTCTTCATAGTAACACTGTTCCATTCAGTGATACATTCTTTCATTTAATATTTCAGTTATAAATTCTGTCATTTCATATAATTTCACTGATATTTTTTGTCATTTTATATGATTTCAGTGTTAATTCTGTCCTTTTACATCATTTCAGTGATCCAATGTGAGCCTGTCAGGGTGCCTTTCAATGCAAGAATCTTTGAAGGAACACAGGGAGCCATGATTGCAGGAGAAAGTCTGACCTTGAGATGTGACCCTGGACACCGTTTTGAGAATGGCAAACAAGACAGGACTATCTATTGTTTGGAGTCTGGAAAGTTGAATCAGCCTGAAGGAGCATGTGCAGGTTTACTCATTTATGAAGTTTGATTTTTGCTTCTCTTTTTCTTTCAAAATGCATTTTGAAGTTTTTTTTAAGGTATAGCCACAATTTGTTTGTGTATGAATGTAGTCTATAATGACTATGTTCATTGTGAATGATAACATACGATCACTCATCTATCCTGTGTCAACATAATGCTCTGTCTCTCACTATCTAGAACTCCAATGTCCTGCTTTGGACATTCCCCCAGACATCAAGATCTTGGAAGGAGCTGTTGCTGGAAACATTTATGGAAGTAATCTTTTACTTCAGTGTGATGTCAGCTTTTCAAAGAATACCAGTAACCCAGACGACATTGTCTCTCTTTTGAATTGTCAAGAAAATGGAGAATGGAACAAAGACGTGCCTGAGTGCACTTGTAAGTGAACGAATACTTAACCTAATGACCTTTCAGCTAAGGGTGTATGTATGTATGTATGTGAATGATATTTCAAAAGGTGTCACTGGTTTACTAAACTAAGTGGAGAGACAATGTGTTGGTTATTTAGATCAGCAATGAATAAATGAATGAATTGATGGTTTAACGAATGAATAAATCAATTTATTAATATACTAATTAATCAATTAATGGGCTAAGAGTGGGTGCATGAATAAGTGAGTGAATGAATGAATGGATGAATGAATGAATGAATGAATATATAAACGAACAAATGAATGAATGAATGAATACATAATTGAGTAAGGATATAGAAATAAGATTAGCTATACATTTCTAGATAGATAGATATTAAAAAAACTAATGATTTGATTAAATGAGAGATTGCAGTTGATTATTCTGGGATTAATAAAAAAGATATATAACATCCCTTGATTGGTAGAAAAGCAACAGATTATTGAATCAATCAGATGCTATGTATATCAATAATACAAGTGATTAATTGATTGATTGATTGATTGATTGATTGATTGATTGATTGATTGATTGATTGATTGATTGATTGATTGATTGGTAGATTGAAGGCAAATGCATTGATGATTTTAGAAATTAAATGGGCCTGGGAAGTACATGTATATATTCCACTTATCTTTTTTTGTAGCTATCTACTGCCCAAATGTAACTTTGGTTCCTAATTCAGTACTCTTTGATGGTCAATTATCAAACAACAAATATGGCAGCACAATGGTCAGTCAATGTAAACCTGGATATGCACATGATGTCAATGACCCTACCAATGCTACTTCAGCTATTCACTGCAAAGGCCAAGGATCATGGTATGGGGAGCTAAAACAATGTTATGGTAAGTATTTTTATGTCATCAATATTATGTCATTGACCATATGTCAGTGGTCCACTGCAAGGTCATGGTTCATGTTAAGGGGAGCTATAACATTGTCACAGTTAGTATAGTGTCACCAATAGCATGTCATTCAATTTCTTTCCCAAAATTCAATCTTTGTAGTTGCCATATATATGGGTATGTCATTCATTTTGATCAAAACACCATGAAATGCTTTAACACTTACAATGTTTAGTTACTTTTCCTTGTGACATATATCCATTAAATTCAAACATATTTAATTACAAAACAAACACCTACTCAAAAAAATTGTGTTTTATTTTCAATTGGACACGTACTGGGATGACGTTTCAAATTTTGATTATAAAAGAATAGACATAGATACAGTATAGTATGAAGTAAAACATGCCAAAATTAATGTTTGTATGATTGACCCTTTATCTACAGCTGTGGCATGTCCTGATGCTGTCTTAGTCCAGAACGCGACCATTGAAGCTGGAAGACTCAGTGACAACTTCTACAGGGATGAGCTGACCCTGTCTTGTGCTGATGGTATGAGGTTTAAATCTGGCAATAACACAATGACTTGGACCTGTGAAGAAAATGGATGCTGGAATAGAACATTTGAAGAATGTGAATGTAAGTAGATACTTACCTTGGGTTGATATCATGTTCATATTAGGCCTTTCCAAATTGATTAGTTCGTAGATGATATTTTTGGCCTCATCAATTGGCTCGTCATCCACTTTTGTTCAAATTTGACTGTACTCAGAGTTTTTACATCAATATCACAGAAAATGGCATTTGTTTTGTACAAAACAACTTTAAACTAGCTTTAATTTTCTACCTGAAAATGTATGTTTAGCAGTCAATAACAAGATTGTGCTTGGTATTATGGCTACATTTGACATAGAAGCAACATTTTGGAAACAAATTGTCGATTCTGGAAAAAAACAATGGTCTGCCTGCCTCCATTGACCAAGTTGTCAATTTCAAATGGTCTTTAATAGAGAAGTTTCGAGACTCTTGTGTTATGAAATACGTATATTTTGATATATTTGAGTAACACAACAAGTTACTTTAAGAAGTGCTTATAGCGTAAATGGGCTAGCCAATTTGGTTTCACGAGAAAAAACACAACACCTTGATCACAAAATAATAACGTTAACGTGAACCAAAACCTCTCTATTATCTATTACCTATTTTAGCAATAGATACAAAGGATGAAAATTGTCCCAACTATTTTATAAAAAAAATTACTTTTCAGACATTCCAATCAACGGAGGATTCAGTGAATGGACAGAATTCCCACAATGCAGGTCAAAGTGTACAGGTGAAACCAAAAACAAGACAAGACAATGTGACAGTCCTAAGCCACAGCATGGAGGTCTACCTTGTAATGGCACAGACATTGAATTTGAGGAATGCGAGATAGATACATCATGTAAGTATAAGACAGTACAGAATTCTAGCTTTGATTTATAAAAAATGACACAATTTCCTTTTATTATAGTTTGATGGAAACTCTTTTTTTCTTTTTGTGATAGGCAAGATATAAAATAATAGGCATTTTGAATGCATACTATAGTACTAGGATTCAAAATAGCACTTGTGGGTTTTTTCATAATAAAGGTGTCTAAAAATGTTTTTTGAGGAAGTATTTTCTCAATTTGGATATTATTTCATCTTTTATGAAAAAAATGGAAAAAAATATAATTTAAGGCAGCGAAACATGTTAAATTTGATACCGATAATTAGAGCTTGAAGCTTTCAATACACATTATTGACCAGTTAGAGTATATATTTTTGGTTTTAGCCCTTAATTGTTTACATGTCAATATCTATGAAAAGTCGATTCATTTTATACAAAACTTGAATCAACTCCTTTAATTTTTGAAATATCAATATACTAAAACAACCTAAATTTAGAGCATGTTTATAGCTTCAAAATCGTAATTGTATATCTCAAGTCACTGTATTTAGCTTTTAATTAGCTGCTGAAAGATGAAAAATTGACCAAATTTTGACCATTTATCAAAAATGCCAACATTTGGTCAATTCATTATTCATTCTTTCAGGAGCTAATAAAACACAATGAACAGAAACATTGAGATATGAAATTATGATTTTGAAGCCTTAGATTTAGATTATTTTTTTATTTTGATATCTTTAAAACTTGAAGGAGTTAATTCATTTTTTTGTGACCAATTTATTTGCACTTTTTTAGAGAAGAAATAATAAATTTTGTTTTTGCTTCAGGTAATTTCTCAAAAATAAAATTCAGAAAATATGTGATTTGGATTGGTTTTCTTTATATCCTAGGGGCTGTATACTCATTTACGCAATCTTGTTTCACTGCCTTATAACAACTCTATGGGTATTTAACATCCCCATAGAGATTTTTTAAATGATATGTATTCATGTTTCGAAAGAAGATGAAAAACATCAAAATTTAACCAATTATTAAAATGATCCTTGCTGCCTTCCTTGAAAAAAATATTTTATAAACCTTAAATAATGTTTGGAATACTACTGTATTAAACATCAAGTTAATCATAGGGGTATTCTTTTTTTCTTTTCTTTTTTTTGCCCCAAATACTCACTTTTTTATGTACTAGATACTTGATGTTTTCTTTTATCAGGTACCTTAGTAATGGCAGCAAATGAAGATGTCTTTGGTAGCACCACCACAGGATTGATCAGTTTTGATGATGAACGCATAGACAGAACAAATGATTATAACGGTGACATCTACACAGTACCACATTCAGGTTTTTTTTTTATTAGTTTTAGTGTGTCTGGAGGTTCTGCTAGTAGTGTAAAAGTTTCTTTGGTCCTTGGAAATGTAGATTTAGCTACTATTTGTCATTCTCATGCTACTTTTGTAGAGAGTGAGGGAGGAGTTCTCTCAAGTCATTTGCTGGTAAATCTTGTTAAAGGTGACGAAATATCTGTAGTTTTGGTAGCGGGATCAACAGAGGATACTACTGATTATGTAATTTATGACTATAATCAAGATGAATACAATTCTGCCCAAACATCTTTTTCTGTTTTTAGTTATGATGGTTTAATGGGTGATGGAGGTGTAGCTTTTATGACATCTTATGCTACCACACCAGTTCTTGATCTAAATGATGACTTGTTCTCTGGGTTTAACCCTGGTGTCAACATTGGTGGGGCTTTTGATGGAGGAAGTGGTGTCTTCACTGCTCCTAAGGATGGGATTTATTATTTCACTCTCATCTTTACTATTGATGCCACTGATGACAATTTCGTGACGGTTAACGGTATCAATGGTCCATTGTTTTTTATATTCATTGATCATGCTTCTGACTTTACAAGGACTGTTACAAAGTCTTTCATGCTTGATTTAGATCAATCAGAAAATGTTCGTATCACACAGGGTATTGACCCAGTAGGAGTAATAAGTTATCATGGTGGTGGACCTACTTCTGGTGGTATGATGACTTCCTTCCAAGGTTTCTTGTACAATCCAAGTACTGTCAAACCTGTGGCTTTTTTTGCAATTAATCGTCATACTAAAGAGGATGGTTTATATATGGGCTTGGATCTGATTGTTTATGACATTGTTCGTATAAATGAAGGCAATGATTTTGCTAAAGGCACTTTCACATGCAGTGTACCTGGTTTTTATTTCTTTGAGTATAGCAATGGATATGCTGGAATGTTTGGTTTCCTTTCAATGATGAAGAATGATAGTCCAATTGGTGGGTTGTATAGGGGAAGTGGACCTTCTGGCTCTTATGGAATCACAACTAGATCTTTGATTGTTGAGTTGACTGTAGGAGACATTGTCTACATTCAAGTTTTAGATTTAGATTTACCTAATGGTCCTCCTTACCAGTATCTTCTCGCTGATGATCGTAGTCTCCCATTTGAGCCAGAGGGGTTACTTAGTTTCCTTGGATTCATTTTGCAATAACAAAAGGCTAGAAGTTTTTGAGGTTTTTTATTGATTAAATAATTATTTCTGGTATAAATATTACTTTTGGATTGTCTCATATTTCTCTCTGCGTTAAACAAAGATACAAAACCAATATGTTTTTCTTTGTAATTTGCCTAGAGGCAACTGCTACATAAAAAGTTAAACTAAGAGCTTCTTAAGTTTGTGAAGATTCTTCACGCCAGCCAGTTCAATTAAAATTCAAACTAGACATCTTGTTTTGGGTTAAGTCTGAGAATTGCATTGTTTAATTTTCAATATTATTTGCACTTATCCGCTAGATGTATTTTAACTTTAGATATCTTGTGTATAAACAGTTATTAACATATAAACTGTTAATATTTGTCAGATCAGTGATCAAGATCTTGTGACTGAAAACTTAAAATAATATCTTAGACCTATAAGTGCAATAAGTTAGTTTATTCCTTCCAATAATATTATTAATCATAGATGAGCCCAAATAAAACCATGTTTCATGTAAAAATATATTGAATGTTATCCATATTTGAAATCAAATTATTTGTAGAACTATGGAGCAAACACTTCAAAAAGAATTGTAATATATTTATGAAAGATATTGAATAATGAATATGATTATTGCACTAATTTTTTGTATATTTTTTGTAAACTCATGTTGCATACTTTTTTTTTGCATACTTTTTTTTTTCATTTGTGTAAATAACCCTCAAAGGGTCCTTCAACAATCCACATAATATTTTGTAAAAGTCACCCTAATACTTTTGCTTGTTTCTTTGTTTCTGTGGTAAATGGTATTGTGTCAGATCAAAATGTCATATAGCCTTTATGAAATTCACACAGTGTTGATAATTTTGTAAAACTATGCTTTGTAGATTAAGTGTTATTACTGTATTATAAGTTTTACAATTGCCTTTGTACAACACTAACTCAAAGGGGTAGACTATTGAGGTAAAAAAAGTGATTGACTTCAACTAAGAACATTATTTTAAACATGGTTCAGGGATTTTAACTGTGAAATATTGTTATGTGCCATATAGTTATGTACATTTACAAAAGTTCAAACAATATATCATTCAAGACTGAGATTCAGAAAAATGTAGAAATTAATTTACAAAAAAGAGAAAGTAATTGCATGTCGAAAAGGGATAAGTTAATAATAAGTGTGACATCTGTCTAAATTATTTCTCTTTAGAACACTAAAGTAGGCTTCATGAGTTTGTTACTGTCATGAAATTTTACAGAGTTTTTTTTGACCCACATTTAAATATCATGTGCTATCTATTTATACACTTAGTCTCAAAATGACAGTAGACAGTAGTGTTTGAAATGCATTTTTAGGTATTATAAAGATTTAAGTTTGGTTAAAAAGAACTCTCTGGTGGATATATGTTGTAGATTGTTTATATACTTACTTGTAAGTTGTAGTATATTATTTACCAGTGAACTTAGAAGAGTAGATGTCTATATCACAAGGCAGATTATGGTATGCCGTATTGTATGTGAGAGAAAATGTATAACACAAGAAATATTATGTATTAACAATACTCTGTAAATAAAACTAAAGTAATTTGTACAGAAATCATTGTTTTTTCTTTAAGAAATTACATGGTTAATTCCTCTGACAAGACTCACATTTAGAATCAATAATCTGGTAGTATAACAGCTAATTTTTTTTAGAAACTTAGTGAAGATTTCTGATTCAGTGTTATGTTTTCTGACTATTAGAGTTTGGCCATGGTTAGACAGACTGTTTTATGAGCAGGCTTACAAACATGATAACAATTACATTAATTTTAGCCGAGAATTATGAAAACTGTCCTTATCATGTAAACTTCTGATTTTACAGAACGTTATAAAAGAAAATGGTTAAAATGTCACCCACTAAATATGATATCAATTGTTTGAATATAAAAACTTTGATCACGTAAAGTAAAATCATGATGACGATCTACGATTCAAAAGGACAGTAATAATTGCATTAAACTTAAGGTTTCGAATGGTTTATTTAAGCATTACCAAAAACATAATATCCAGTACATGAACATCGCCTTTTAAAAATTAAATTCAACTTTTTTTCCTCTCATTGTTACTTTAAATGGAACAGTTTTTAAAAAAGTATGCAGTACAGGTTTACAAATAATTGCTTCTAAAACTGTTTGACTGCGAGACACCTACTCTCTATGAAATTGGAAGATGGTGACATCTGATGGTAAAATGGAGAATGCATTTCTGAAGGAAATAAGTATTTTTTCCTATCTATGCGTACTATATCTTGATGTGCAAAGGTAATGAGACCAATATAACTGAGGTGATTCATTACTAGGTGGGATCTTTTTAATGTTAAGAATATTGACAAAAATCGTTCACTTAAGTACTATTCATATCAGATTATGAAATATCCAAATGTCTTTGGACATTAACATGATGGTCATTTTTTGTATACTTTCAATATCTGGTCGGTCTAAAATACATTTCTGATATAATTAGTAAATTGCCTCTTATGAAATAAAAAGTGAAGGTGTAGAGTTACCACCCCCCCCCCCCTCCCCTCCTAGGTCTTTCAATTTTGTATAAGTGTTTAAGTTAAAAAACTATTCATGATATACCATTCCCTAAGCTGGGCTCATGTAAAGAGGGGGGTTGACAGATTCTCTAGGACTTGGGATTCACCTTTTTGAATTGTTTAGGATTTGAGATCTACAATTTGCATTTTTTCAGTTAATAGTCACCTCGGTTAAAGCTTTTATGAATAAAGGCTGATCCATTATTTTGTGACGTAGGGTTCCTTGTGCGTTGGGCTGGCCATGTACATAGAATGGACCATGGTCGTTTGCCAAGGGATATTCTTTATGGCCAACTCTAGAATGCTCCACGAAAACAGAGGCTGGCCTAAGCTCAAATTTGTGTATGTCCTGAAGCGGGACCTGCAAAACTTTTAAATCCCACCTGCCGACTGGTGTATTACGATATTTTAACTATCAATCTAACATATAACTCTGGAAGCTAAAAGGGGGAGGTGCACTTGCCAGATCCACCTATGTCATAGACTTATTATAATTTACAAATGTTTAAACACCCTCACATGGAGCCCATAGTGTATACTTCTGTTTTTGAAAAGTTTAAAAGAAAAGAATTAGGAGAGCGATAATGAAGTGAAGGTATGGTGAAATCCTCATTTCTATCTCTTGGTCTTAAATTAAATTCAAGTGTCCTATTTTGAAACTTTGTGTCATCAGTGAAAATCATTAATTGCCATTTTATATCATTATGAGATTTCAATCTCTTGTAATGGGAATCTCTTGTATCATTAAAGAAAGTGATATTGAGATAACTGTCCTTTACAAAAGGAATGTTTTAGATGTTGCACATAAATCTCAGTGTTGATGGCTTACTTGTCAAAGATTTCTATTCATACCTTGTACACAGTCATCGCTTCTTTACAAATAACTGTGACAGCATGATGAAGCATGGTTTAGAGTTATATGTT
>JAVSBT010430621.1:0-10531 GCA_033118115.1 Pharyngocirrus eroticus
TTAAAGTTGGAGAGACAATCGGAATTTCTAATGGGAGTAGGTATATTGTTGAAAGCCTTGCTCCCGCTGACAATAAGTGAGACAGTGCATACATTAATTAGTGATGTGTTGGCATCACTTAATGTAGTGTTGATATCATATTTTTACCATTAGATATATCAGATGTTGCTTAACATCGCCTCTTTTTCTAACAGTGTAAACATCAAATTTGTCCATCCAAGTAAAGGAAAACTTAATTTCTTAAAAAAGTCACATGTTGACGATACGTTTTATAAAGAATACACAAAGATGACACAATCTAGGAGGACTAGACTAAAGAAGGATACCCATAGTTGATATAGAGTTATATTTGGTTATAATCTGTTTTAGTTGATAAAAGTTTCTGTAAAATAAACAATTCTGGAAGCCACTATATTTCACCCAATTATACTCCCTTTCAACACCCATTTATACGTGTTTTGTTTTCCATTTATGAAGATGGCCATCAAGGTAAAATAAAAAAAAGTAATGCCATACTCGAGCCATTAAGGCCCATCCTAGATTCTGTAGCACAGGTAACTGGTAGCATGCACTCCCGCTGGGCAGGATTCTAGTCTATTGCAGGTTACTTTCCCAGAGTATTTCTGGTACCCATATATCCTTTCCTTGGCGAAGAAGGGGGATTGGGACTCAGTATCTTTCCCAAGGACACAGACATGAGGCAAGGCTGCGGATCGAACCCTTAACCCTCTGATCTCTAGGCAAATGATTTGTCACTGAACCACCATGTTTCCATCAGCTGGTGTCTGGCCTTTTACAAGAGGCTATTGAATATTCGTTATCATTTATCAAGTGGTAAAGACTGTACTCTGACTAGCGATACTAAAGAGACACACACTTCACTTTATGGACATTGAAACCTATCAATAAAGTCCCTCCCATTTTAAAATACTCATATCCAACAAGAAGAGATTTGTTGGTGTTACATGAAGAAGTGTAACTGATTATTATGTGATTATTTTTTCATGATTATGCACTTTGATGCTATTTCTTACGTTTTTAAATGTGCACAGATTGAAAGGCTGAAGACAAAGTAATGTATTTATAGGTAAGTTTATTTGAGATGTGCTTTGTTAATATCATATTGGATAACAAGATCATAAAATAGTGACATTAAAGTGTGTCAAATAAATCTCCATAGCTATCCGTGTGTATTAGTTTCCTTCTAATCGCTGCCTCATTTTGAACTTCAGGACACGGACACAAGATTTCATTAAGGACAAAATGGCGAACTGTTAAAAGATCATCAAATGAGACGGGTGGGTTCAATTCTTTCACAGACTCTTTTAAAATATTTTAGGTTTGAGTCTAACAATAGAACCTAGTGTATCTAAAGCATTTTAAGTTATTCCACTCGATCACTCAGTTGACAAATTATAGAAAATAATGTACCTATACTAGATGAATATTCGTCTTTCACTTTTGTCAAGAATTTAGAAAGCCTACAAAATTAAAACGCATTTACACCTTTGTACACATGATGGTAAAATTATCATCCTATACTTTGCTACATATCTTTGATAGTAAAATAACATAATTATACATTGTCTGGAGCTCGAATTAAGAAATCTTTGTAGTTATGTCTTGATATATGTTACTACTAATCTCATATGTTTAAAAAAGAGCAATATTTTGGGACACTTTTGTTATCTAAGTGACAAAGTTGTATGCCTCTTTGAACGTTGTTCATTCATTTACGGTGTTTAAGTGATATTAGAGTATTTTTGAGGTTTTAATTTTTGCATATGATGAATGAATTCTAAAAAGATGACCCTGCAAATTTATATTGGCCTCTATAATAATTCCAATTTATTACTGGTATAATTTTGGTTATAATTTTTCATCGATACTAAAGTCATACGATAAGATTTTTTTACTATTTCTTATAGTTTTTAAGTTGGCATTATACTTTACAAAATCCATTTATAATCTTGGCCTACAGTACCCTAAATATGTGTTTGGCCTCTTTCTTTTGTTATCATGTATCAGGCAGTATATGACTAGTGTTATCATTTCGCTGTCAGACAAACACTTCACTAGTTACAAAATATTTGCATATAAATAGTCCAACTTTATATGACAATATTTTAAGATAATCATATTCAACAACAAAAGATTATTTTACAAAATGGGTGTAACATTTAAAAGTGTTGCTGATAATCATGTGATTTTTTCGCCATGCACTTTGACCCTATTTCTATCAAGACGCCATTTAATAGTTATAACTATTCACCTTTTTCATTTCATATGTGCATAGATTAAAATAGATAATTGTATTTATTTAAGGTGCGCCTTATCTTTACTTTTTGACTTTTCATTTTCTAGTACATGTATCATAATGATTCAACATAATATTAAGATACAAAAATATGGATAATCTAGCTCTAGCTCTGCCTTTTTAAAAGTATCCTGTCTAATTTCTGCCTTATTTTTAACTTCAGGACAAGGACACAATTCTTCATCATGGGCAAAATGGCGAACTGTAAATGGATCATCAAATGAGACGGGTGAGTAAGATGTTTATTTAGGATCTCAACTCTTGGTAATGAATTCATTCCTACAAGGTTTTTGAAGACAATACATGAATGGTAGATTAAACAAGTCAGGGCTTAATGCTTGAACATAGAAGGGACGATAAGAAACTCTTTCCTAAAAAGGGTAGAATATAATTTGCCTTTTTGCTTTGTATTGAAGCCTTTATTTAACCCATTCAGCAATGCTGATCTTCCATGGGGGCCACTAACATTCATACATAGACTGACATTAATACATAGATACATATTTGCATACACCCTTACGTACATAACAATAGTTAAATTCAATACAATATTTACATTTAGCAAGAATTTACACAATATGTAACATTATACACGATTTTCTTATGGAATTAAATATTTTGTGCACATTAGCTTTAGAAATGTTTATACCAGGGCATCTGTGAAATGGCACTCTTTTTTTAATGTTTGATACTTCCTTTCAATGTCATTGTTTGGATGTTCTACTTCATTCCAATGAGCAGCCATTGACATTTAGAGGTGGTGAGATTGAGTTTATCATGATCTAAACCTCTGTTCAGAGTGTTGTAGATCTGATTAAAAAACATAGAGTCTGACAGTTATTTTGTAATATGAATATTGACCTATAGTTGATAGGATCCTAAGGGTCTTCAGGGTCTCTTATCTTTTAAGACTCAAAAGTTGGCATACATGCACTTCATGTATGCCCAAAAGTTATAGTTGCACATAGAAATTACCATTCATGTTATTACAAGATCTATCTAAGGAAAGTGTAGAAAGGGATATAGCAAAGATAACAAACTAGTTTGTTATTTTGGTTGAATAAGATGGCCCAGACATCTGTGTTGGTAATTTTTCTCCTTAGTTAATGAAAATCTGCTTCCCTTTTATTGAAATTATGGGTCAACATCTTTTCACAAATATTACACAAGTGTATAAAGTTCATACAACTAATTATCATATTAAGCACGACAATGTTGGTACAAAAATTGTCTGTCAGTGATTATTACACATTCTTAAAACTTTAAACGTATCTTTTCCCGACATGATGATTTTGGGGAATCTGGCAAAATATCTGATTTCCTATATTAGCCTAAACCTCCTTGTTCTTTTAAAAGCGATTTTTCAAAATCACAACTGCCAAAAGTGCAGTTGTTTTTAAAGATAACCAATTATTAAATGTTAAATAAACAACACTTGTCAATCCTCCTTCTGAGTAGATTTTTATCTAAGCCTAGTAAAATAATTCATGTTGGTTGTTATTGTACATCAGTGATCAGGAACTGAAGAGGAGTGCGAAAGCTATGAAATAAATCTTCCAAAAAAGTAGTTACAAAAAGTTTAATTTATTATTTATATATTACATCAAAATGCACCAATCACTAGGAAAACCATTTAGTAAATAATGTTTTAATTTCAGATATGCTAAACTACTGATCACTCTCTACTCTGAATTAAACAAATATACCCATGCAACATTGTATTCTAGTAACAGTCTAGATGGCCTCACCAAATAATTCAGATGACGTTTACAGTCATGTAAACAATTGTTTCAAAACTAGTCATTTTGAAAGACATGGATGGAGATTGTGTAATAAACTGGATTTACATTTATTTCATAAACTCAATGATGGATGGATAGGCCCAGACTTAATTGATTATAACCATGTGATAGCTCACCTTGACCTTTTGCTGGAAGCCGATGAAAACTTGTCCCTGCCACTTTTATTTGAGTTTATCTGGCAATTTGAGATCTGCAAAGTTTTTAAAGTCGCAACCAGTTACGAACAAAAAGCAGTGCTTTTAAAATTAGAAAAATGTTGTATTAAGGAAGATTGCAAAGTGAATATACTAGTCAAGACTGAACATTTAGAATATAGTGAAATCTTTGAACCATGGGTGAGGGCAATGGCAGACAAAACACAGGACACAGAAATACAAGTAAAACTACAAGTACTCAGAGAAATTCCAGAGCTATGGAAAGTGGTAACTGTTTTCCCTAAAAACACAATCCATATTGAAGAAGCCAAGGATATTACTACAGGAGAGAATAAGCGATTAGGGCACATGAAAAGGTTATTTTTGTCTGAAGCTGAAGAGGATATGATTTCCAATCATATAGATGAAAATGGTGATCTTGAATCATTAGGGATCAGTGATACAGAGATAACATCCATGGATTCTGTAACATCCAAGCTCATTCATCATGAGAATTTACAGTCATTGACAATCAAAAACGTCATCACTGATTCAGTAGAACCAATAGCAAGACTGAAACAACTAAAACAACTCCATCTCGAAGGCTTGCAAAAAACGAATCTTTCAAACTCAATTTTGACTCTAGGAAATCTTGAAAGTTTACGTGTTATCTCATGCAATATGGAATCTATTCCACAAGATGCCTTTGATAAATTGCAAAAATTGAAATTATTAGATCTTAGCAACAATGGTCTGACATCTATTCCATTCAAGGTAGGGGATTTACCACGTATAAGAATACTTAAACTGAACAATAACTGTATGAGAAATCTAGGAAATATCATGGAATTAAGGAGAATGGAGTTCCTGACCGAACTTTACTTGAATAAAACAGGTATTTCAGTCATTCCAGCTAAAATTTCACATTGCCACAAATTAAAGAAACTGTGGGTACAAGATAACGCCATAGAAAACCTCCCAGACTCAATGAAGGATATGGTTGAACTTGAACAATTCTCAGTAAGACAAAACAAACTGTCAGCCTTTCCTCAAGTATTGGTACAGATGAAATCACTAAAAGATTTAAAGTTGGAGGGAAATAAAATCAAAGAAATTCCACCTTCAATCAAAGAGATGAAGTCACTAGAGAACCTTGACTTGGATTACACAGAAATATCAGTCATTCCAGCTGAAATGTCACATTGTCAGAAGTTAAAGAAACTTTCAGTAGATGATAATTCCATAGAAGACCTCCCAGACTCAATGAAGGACATGATGGAACTAGAACTACTCTCTATAAAACGAAACAAACTGTCAGCCTTTCCTCAAGTATTGGTACAGATGAAATCACTGAAAGATTTAAAGTTGGAGGGAAATAAAATCCAAGAAATTCCACCTTCAATCAAAGAGATGAAGTCACTAGAGAAACTGGACTTGAATAACACAGGTATTTCAGTCATTCCAGATACAATATCACATTGTCAGAAGTTAAAGAAACTTTCAGTAGATGATAATTCCATAGAAGACCTCCCAAACTCAATGAAGGATATGATGGAACTAGAAGAACTATCAGTAATACAAAACAAACTGTCAGCCTTTCCCCAAGTATTGGTACAGATGAAATCACTGAAAGATTTAAAGTTGGAGGGAAATAAAATCCAAGAAATTCCACCTTCAATCAAAGAGATGAAGTCACTAGAGGAACTTGACTTGAATAACACAGGTATTTCAATCATTCCAGGTGAAATATCACATTGTCAGAAATTAAAGAAACTGTGGGTATATGGTAATGCCATAGAAGACCTCCCAGACTCAATGAAGGATATGATGGAACTAGAACTACTCTTCATACTTTATAACAAACTGTCAGCCTTTCCTCAAGTATTGGTACAGATGAAATCACTGAAATCACTATACTTGTCAGGCAATAAAATACAAGAAATTCCACCTTCAATCAAAGAGATGAAGTCACTAGAGAAACTTCACTTGAATAACACAGGCATTTCAGTCATTCCAGGTGAAATATCACATTGTCTGAAGTTAAAGGAACTGTGGGCACATAGTAATGCCATAGAAGACCTCCCAGACTCAATGAAATATATGATGGAACTAGAACTACTCTCTATAGAACGAAACAAACTGTCAGCCTTCCCTCAAGTATTGGTACAGATGAAATCACTCAAATATTTAAACTTGTCAGGCAATAAAATCAAAGAAATCCCAACTACAATCAAAGAGATGGAGTCACTAGAGGAACTGGACTTGAATAACACAGGAATTTCAGTCATTCCAGGTGAAATGTCACATTGTCAGAAGTTGAAGAAACTTTCAGCAGATGATAATTCCATAGAAGACCTCCCAGACTCAATGAAGGACATGATGGAATTAGAAGAACTCTCAGTAAAACAAAACAAACTGTCAGCCTTTCCTCAAGTATTGGTACAGATAAAATCACTCAAATATTTAAACTTGCAGAGAAACAAGATGAAAGAAATTCCACCTTCAATCAAAGAGATGAAACTAGAGAACCTTGCCTTGGACTACAACAGAATTCTTTTCCTTCCTAATGAAATTGGGTTTTTGCATACCCTTAGAAGACTTTCCATTATTAGTAATAGACTTTCTTCTCTACCCCTTTCCTTGAAACTTCTTACGGAATTAAGATATTTTTATGCTATTTCAAATCATGTCAATCTGATTCCTGATATATTTGAAGATATGCATCACATTGATACTTTCAAGGTAGACCTTATAAGTATTGAATACCCACCACAATCTATCTGCGAGGGGGGAGTGAAAGCCATAGCCCAGTTTTACAATGATTACAGGGGAGATGCTATTTTGAAAACTAGCAGGACAAAGATCAATCTTATAGGGGAGACAATGTCTGGAAAAACAAGTCTTGCCAACTGCCTTAGTGTAGATATGCCAGGGTATGTAGAACAAGAAACAAACCGAACACAAGTACTTCAAACTATGCTTTGGAAACCTGAAGAAAACGTTGAATTTCAAATTAATGACTTTGGGGGTCATCATATTTACAAGATCATTTATCACATCTTTCAAACTGAGAAGTCAACCAATCTTATCCTGTATGACTTGGCTAAGTACAAAGAAATAGACTTTCAGGAATCCATTGGATTTTGGCTAGACAGAGTACTTGCCAGTTGTCCAGACACATCAAATGTATTCTTTGTTGGTACAAGAACTGACGAAATTGGGCAGGATGGGGAAATCACATTGAAACAAAAGGATGTGGATTCTAAGGTAAATTCCAAGAAAAAAAATATGTTGAAGAGCATTGAATGTCAAATAAAGGAACTCAAAAAGAAAACTCATCCACTCCACTTCAAATTAAGTAACTTGAAGAAACTTCAATCTGATGTTATGAAGATGACATTTCATTTTCATTCCATAAGCTGTAAAACTGGACAAGGATTGAAACAAATCCAGGAATCTTTGCGTCATATTGGGAAATCCTCTAGTAGACAAATACCAGAATCTTGGCAAAACACAATAAAAATCTTCCAGAAGTATTACAAGGAAACAGATCGTGTCAGTGTTGATGTGGAAGAACTTTACCATAACATCCATAAACAAGATGAGGTCACAACAGATGTCATAGATAAAACAAGCCCTGAATGGCGACAGTTTATAAATATTCTTAGTCACCTACACTACTGTGGAGAGATACTGTGGTATAGTTCCTCACAAAATCTAGAGGATGTAGTTTTTCCAAATATTCAGAGACTTATAGATGTCCTCAAGGCAATATTTCACTTTGACTTCCAGGGGCGCCTTGCAAGTGTCAAAACATTGTATGAATCAACATCATCATTTCAACATGATGTTGACTCTTGGAAAAGATGTGGAAAACTGACAGAAAGGCTTCTAGAAAGGCTGCTGATATCAAAAGGTGTCAAAACTGTATCCGTTGATATAGTGAAAGAGTTACTAGTGCAATTCAATATCTGCTATTTATTTGAACCCAAGGGAAATATTAACAAACACAGCATTTTAATGCCATGGTTCTTAAAGGAAAATCTTGCCCCGGAAGTAAAGGAGAAATGGAAAACTCATCATGGTGAAATGGAATACAATGTAACAATTATGTTCAAATTCAGTGACGTCATTCCAGAAACGTTCTTTGAAAGAATGGTTGTCCACAGTGCTGGTAAAGCTGCCTCACATAGTCCTGAGGTGTATATATGGAGAGACGGTCTATACTGTGACGTAAATGAAGTCAGGGTTATTCTTGAGGCTATCACTAGAGAGAGCAACTCTACAAATGAAACTGCTCCAGATATAACCACAGAGAAAGATTATCCAATCAGAACATGCGATGAAATACAACTTCACTCAAAAGGAAACAATATTCTAGATGTATGGGATGTTGTATTTCCACTGTTTGAAAATATTTCCACGTACATCCAAGATCAATGGCCTGGTATTTGTTATGCTGCAGAATTGATATGTCCACACTGTATTCAATATAACATCATCCCTTGTGAGGTCATCCCAGAAGAATTCTTTGAGTCACTTTGTCCTAGAAATGTGAATGTAGTCCCCTGTAAGGAGAAAAAGATCCCTGCTGCTGTAGCCAGACCAGTCACTAGGGGTGAGTTTATCTAATGTTCAACAATGAACAATATCTACAGCATAGCAATAATTATACTGGGAACTGACTGGGCTATCGATATTATATTCAAAATCTGATAAAATATGAAGGCTTTCAGGAATTGTATTAAAGCTAACTTAATAGAACCTATAATTCCAGCAGTTATAATCACCTAATTATATTACATATTCATAATCAGGGTATTAACCTATACTGCAGAAAATCAACAAAAAAACATTTCTGCTGATTTAATGCATTATTCAGCCTATCAAAGAAACATTAAAATGCTTTAAATTTATTTTTACATCATGATTTTCTTTATGATTTCCCAGCACTATGTCCATGTCATTTCAGACCACTGTTCCCAAGAACAAGAAAGACAGCTTGTAATTTATGAAGATGACTTGAAAAAAAGGAAATATGAAAATGGTATTTGATCGCCTTAGCAATACACTTTGTTCCTTGGCAGCTACTACATTCTTTTCAAAAAGTCAAATTTGATACATTCACAATTCAGATCAAACACAAAATAGATCCTCCCATTGTTACATATAGTTCAAAGATAGTCTTTTCTTATCTTACCTAATCTTGAATTACAGGACCCCTAACACAGAACATAATAGAATGGCTGGCCGATAAGCTGGACATGAGTTGGTGGAATTTAGCCCCATTCCTGGATATTTCAAATGAAAGGAGACTCAAGATTAAAGTAGAGAACCCACACAGTGTAGATAAACAGATCATAGCAGTACTGACCTACTTTAGGAATCAAAACATGGATAAAGGCAAGACTAATGAAGAATGTATGCAACAACTCATGACAGCTTTAGATCAAAGTGAATTGACACTATTTAGAGAAGAGCTTGAGGAAATGGTGAGTGAAAGGTTTTGCTTTTTTAAAATATTACTGATTAACTATGGGAAATAAGGCCATCTTTCAATCGATTACATATTTAAATGTGATTCTAAACATAATTATTCTATAATATAATCATTCTTTATTTAAAGAGCCACGAAAGAAGGGAGAAACACACCAATACTTATTCCTGTTTAATGATTGCTAGTTTTTTCGTGTTTTAAATGATTAATTTAGTTTTAGTTTTGTGATGTTTTTTGTTTACTTCAGCTTGCAACTGAAAGAATCAGACATGACACCTGAGGCTAGTTTCTTATATGAAGACCAGAGAAAGGACAGCCATCAACAAAAGACTCAAAGAGAAAGTGAATACTAGCGCTGCCCCCTGGTGATAGACATTAAAAACACAAAAGCTGAACTGAGGCATTTCCTCATGACAGCATTGCAAACAAATAAAGTAAACCAAAGGTTTAACTCACTGACTGAGGTGAACAATCAGAACAGAAGCTTGACGAACAAAAGAACTACAAGAATGGTTTCAAAGTAGATATAAAATAAATATCAATTTATTATGGTAGTTTATTATGAAAACCATAACTTGTACATATAGTAAAGATGTAAAAGTGACTGTGTTGAAATACATAATTTCCATGTATTCACAAGACTGGGGCTGTACGATATCAGCTCCTAATCAGATAAGTGAAAGGACCACATTGTGTAGGTAGATTTTTTTTTTTTTTTTTTTTTTTATTTCTTTATTTCGTATATATACATGAACATTTACAATACAATTGATAGATAATA
>JAVSBT010430732.1:0-10529 GCA_033118115.1 Pharyngocirrus eroticus
GTATCTTTTCTATGTTTTATTTTTGTGTATCCTACATCCAAATTTATAGTAGTGTATCCATATGTTCTTGTATAATTTTAATGTATTTTTTTGTTCATTTTCATGTCTGTGTAAGCCTGTATTCCAAAAGGAAAATTTCCCCCTAGAGGGACAATAAAGCTTTATTATTATTAATAAGCTTCATACAGGGATAATGCATTGATTTTAAATACCTATTATTTACCTTTCTAGTAACTCTGAAGAAATAACCAAGTTGACTATTAGACTCCAGTTTTAAAACTTTATTTGGCTCTAGACCTAAATCCCTGGCTGCTTTGTTCAGTTGAGTTTTAATGTCCTCTTCAAGTTCTTCTAATTTTTCCTTTAAAGCTGAAATAGGAAGAAAGATTCAAAGAAAATCTTCAATGATACATTACTTTCTTTTTTTGCTTGCCTGAATACTGTGAAAAGTTAGTTTTCAATTTACTATTTCTATCCAGCAATTTGATATTCTTATTTTGGAAGCATTTGAAATAATTTAGCTGAAAAAAAATCCCTAAGACACTATGCAGCAATAATATTATATGGTCTGCAGCAAATTATCAATATAATATTTACCTTGCAATCCCTCGTCAAAATCTGCTTTGATCATGTACTCATGATTTTCAACTTGGTCTAAATCTATAGTTCCTTCCACCATTTCTTGAAATTTAGAAAAGTCCATTAAAAGTTCCTAAAAAAAAAATTGATGATTCATAACTGAATGGTTTAAAAATTCTAACACAGGGAGAGATGCAGATTTTTTTGTCTATACAACCAGCCATGATTTTCATTAAATCAGGGAAGAGGTTAAAAATTGATACAACCTACTACTACTTTATAGTGAGGTGGAAACTTCCATAGGGTTAGGTCACCTACTACAAGGCAGTAATAACAATAATTTAAATTAATTCTTCAAAAACAGATCTATAAAAGATTTTTTCAAGATACCTTAACTGGATTGGTGAAAATATCCATGATGAGTTGTAAATGAGAACCAGAGTTCTTTTCTAAAGCTTCTAATAAAAGTGGCATTTTGTCTATGGCTTGGTAAACTCTATAACAATCCTAGAAAAAAAATATCGATGAAATAAGAGATACATTATATAACTGGGGTAAAACGCTTAAGGATGCAATAAAGATGTCTATATCCATTCTTCAAGAAAAAGCATATAATTTCAAGCAGAAGAAGCTAAAATGAGATTGCCTTTGCAATATTTTGTAATTTGGTACATTTAAGCTGTACATAGTTGATCTTTATTACAGAGGTAAACTGCACTTTTATTACAACATTTTAAATTAAAAACTATTGAAAGAAAATCATCTCAACTGAGCTAGATATTATTCTATTAGAGAAGGATAAGTAATGCAATCTCCTTACTTGCAATGTAGCTTTCTTTTTCTGGAATTTTTTGGCTAGTCTTTGGAAGTCAGGTATTCTTCTCAGTTGGTCTTCTTGTAGTGTCTGACGTAATTCAGCATCTTCCACAAACACTTCAACTAAATTCAGCCTCTCCTCTGAACATCATAGAGAAAAAAAGAAGAAAGAAATAATAATAAACAGAAAATCTGACCATGCATTTAATATATCCAAAGACTTGAACTTTCAATTAGGGTTTGCAATCATTGGATTTCAGAGAGAAATAAAAGTTGAAACAATGACATCATGTGGCACATTCAAGTATAAACAAAGCAAAAGATATTTTACCGATTTTATTGATATCCATCAAGGGCTGTTTGATCCATTGGGACAAAAGTCTTTGACCTTGAGCCGTCCGACATTTATTCAACAAACCAAGCATATTTTGGCATTTGTTACCACCTGTAAAGTAGTTATAAATATCTAAAGATGTCTGTATGAATTAAAAATAGTCCAATAGCAGTGATGGTTTTTGGCTACCAAACCAGATACCATGTTCATTAAGAAAATGGCTAATTTCTACTGGAAAGGATAATACTTTGACATTGGGCTTGACGGTCCAGTCTGCTGGTCCAGTATCTAAATCGATCACTAAGTCTAATAGAAAGATGAACTCTCCTCTATATGAACAAATAATATTTAAAAAATGAATAATTTTCAATCTACAAACTAGTGATCCATAAATATATGGATATCAATTCTAAAATTTTCAATCCCCATTTTCTACAATTGGAAAGCTATCAGTATACTAGACAAAAGAAAAGGGACCAAATTCTGCAAAGATCATGGGTAACTATTACCTTCATTTAGATTAGGCATGAGATTCAAGGCTCGAACTGCTGCTGCATCAAGTTTCATAAACTGACTGAGGTCAAATGAGGATAGTGTGAACTGCTGGAAATTGCTTTCATCCTGTAGTAACTAGAACATCAAGAAAATAAAACTCATGTCAAAAAGATTGAGGCATCAATGCTAGAAATTGACAGCTTAATCAACATGTGGCCCATTTGTCATACTGAGGGTAGAGATCATAAGGTACATCTTTTCCTACTTTTATGACAAACACACATATATATATACACATATATGTTCTTTTGACATTATGTAATATACCTATATATGCCAACATTTTGTACTTTTGAAATAAACCCTGAAAAGAGACTTGATGACTTGAAACATGTAGGTTTCAAACTGCATATCTTTCTTTTGTTGGACTTTTTAATTATTTACATGTACTGCATTTGGACAAATTTCTCTTTAAGGCATGAAAAGTGTAAAAATTGTTCCTATCAGATTACCATTACTCTGTTTTCTATAATTGCATCAAACTTTCTTTTGTAAAACTGTCTCTTTTATTACTTATGATATGTAAACATAAGTTATGATCTTACCTCTAAGTACTTTACGACAGCTGACAGGGAACCTGTTGCATTTACTTTATCAAGTTCAGCTATTAATAATATATAAAAGACATAATAAAATCAACAACAGGTATTAAGTTGAAAAAGATCTTTGATACATTTAATTTCTACTCTTAAATGATTCATACTTACTTTATTCAACATAAATCGAACTTACCTAATGATGCACAGGTTTGTAATTCTCCTTTCTTAAACTTCAAAAGTCTATTCAGATCTTGAACAATATCTTTAGGTGTAAACTCAACTGAAAAAAATACAAAAAGAGCAACTCTTGTTTGGCATGTTCTAATAAAGACAATATCATTTTTTTTAAGCTTCAGCTTCAATTTCTAAATTTCATAATAACAATGAAATATTTTATCCTAAAAACAATAACTATTTTTAACTGCAGTTCTTTTGTGAGCATTTTATATTATGACAATTCAAAGCATTAACAAAAAGGATACTTCAATAAAACCTTCTTTTTTTAAATCTGGATCTAAATTTATCAGCCATGCACAATCAAGTAATTGTTCAATCAATCAATAAACTAACCTTTTTTTCTTTCTGTCATTAGAATCCCACTTCTTTCTATCACCTTTTTCATTTTTATGAGATCTGCAGAACCTTCACCAGCTGGAACAATACACTCTTTTGGTCCAAATTGTACTAATAAAGCTTCCAAATTTGAAAATTGATCATTGTCTGGGAACTCACAGACCAAGATTTTCCGCAATGAAGCATCCACATACCCTATACCCATCACCTATACAAATGTGAAGAAAAAAATCAAAAAATCAGATACATATAACCACCATGCTATTTGACATACTGTCAGTATTAGTCATTGTTAGTAGCTAGGGGAGGTTGTTTTATTGTTTTAAATTTTCCTTTTTCATTATTCAGGATTCACTGAATTTTGTTACTTAAAATATTTCATAACTCAATACAAGTTCTAAGTGTTTTTGTTTTAAAGTGACTTATTTTATTTTGACAAAGAATCTGATGACAGATTCTGTTTTAGAACCCTTAATTCAATAAGGACAGAAAACAGCTACTGCATAATGTCTTATCTACCACATACAATGTGAAGGCTTCATTAGGTCTCAGATAAAACTTTTTTTCTCATATCAGGTGAACTATCATATACCTCAAACCAACATGATTTCTTTCTTTTTTATACCTTTTGACCTTCATCAGTTCCTAATTTCACACCCATGACACCAACAGATGAGGACATGTCATTATTTCCAAACAATATGTCTTCAAACTGGGACAGATTCCCAGGTGAGGCCTACAACATAAAAACACAAACATTAATAGCATTCATGGTCTAAAGAAAGACAAGTGTGTTATATCATTCTGTATTCAAAATCAACTTCAACACTGTTTTTTTCTGCAAGATAATTACTCTTAAACACTTCACAACTCCTATATGTGTTTGACCCAATAACAGATGTTTCAAAATATACCAAAACAATTCATACTTTGAATGCTAGAGTCCAATCATGCTTGTTGCTTTTGCTTCGGTAGACCTCCACACGATACTGTCTTACAAGTAAAAGGTCACGGACTGTGGCTTCAAAGTTCATCTTACTGAGGACAACAGATTCCACCTTTTTAGGTCCTATAAAGGTTATTTCAAAAAAATAATAAAATTGTCAAAAATATTTTTTAAAGCAATCTAGTACACCTAAACAGGTAGCAGATAGCTGTATGAAAGTTTGTTTACACATCAGCTTGGGATATCACCACACTTTCCCATTTGCCTTGATTGTAAATGAGCCAAAAACTGAAAGTTTGTTGTTCCTTTCATAATAATGAAGTATCTCTCACCTTGTCCTAGGTACTTAACCACACCCATAGTTTTAAAAACTTCTTTAGCAGCAAACAAGGCATCAGCTCCATGGACTGTGTAATAGTCCTACGATTAAAATAGCGATGAATGGAAAATTGAAAGAAAAATTGAAAATAATCAAAATATTTTCTATGAGTCGTTAGATGAAAAATTGAATTTTAAAATTAACAGTTGACTTTAATTTTGGGGAAATAATAAGATTAATTATAAGTCAAATCCAATGAACTTACAGTGCGGTCAAAGAATCTGACAGTTGTATTTGGTTTCTGAAATAAAATAAATAGAATGAATACTAAAACAAATTTGAAGTTAGCTTCGAGACACTTGATTAATATCTCATTCCTTTACAAGGAGTATATGCAGATGTTTTAGTTGCCACGTTTTATATCTACAGAATCACTTCCATGAATATTTTCAATGTATATTCAGCAAGTGTCAAGTGAAGTTAGGCTATTTACCTCTGGTAAGGCCCTGTAGGCAGAGATAAATCCCTGCTCCTGGACATTGTCTGCAAGTAGTGAAATGAGAAAAAGTTTGCATATCTATAATTCTATGGTATTTCATTCGTAACTATGGTAATCACCTTTTACTTAGCTCATGAAATGAATTTTACTCACCTAGTTTGAGCTCCTGAGTTGGTTGCACGGCCATGATAAGCGCGGGAAATTACACTTTAGGGGAATTACCTTCAATTCTATTTTTAGTTCAGTTGACTAGAGGTAGGTTTTCTATGACAACGTAGTATGCTGTCATCTTTTTAAAAGATAATATCAGACCATCAGTTCAAACAAACCAAACGTTTTTCTTATAAACTATAACATAGAAAATGCGATTGGCTCTCAAAATTGCCCATGTTACTATTTCTAGTGCCCCACTCACTTACTTCCAAGGTCTTAGGATTCCCGGAAGTGATGTAGTACGTTGCCATGATATGAATCTGCATACTGACAGACAGTATTTTATGTAAAATTGACGGAAAAGAACCACGATTTTAAGGTATAGAATTGCATCCAATCACCAATCACTGGTTTACCATTTATCATAAATATGTTGTATCGTTATGTGTCGAGTTTATAGCCTGTCGTTGCATCAGTTTTCTAGTGTCTTATCATTTTGGTAACAAGGGATGGGTTAAATTGGAAAACAATTGATTGGTTTTTGTTTTGATTGTATTTACAAACAGTTCGACCTTCACTTGTCTTTTGAACTGATTTTTCTAATGTTTCAAAACATTTTCGATGATGACTCATCAGTTTGTACAAGAACTGTAATATATGTATACGCACACATCATCAACAGTGACATGGCTATTCTTGGTTGTCAATTGTGATGAAAAGTAAGACAGTGACCTGATTTGTGAAGGGAAGGGGACACATCATGCAGAACATTATTTATGTACTATTCATCTGAATGAACAGTGCAACAAATAGGACATTGACTGTGGCTAAGGACAGTCTTATACCTGTGACGAATTGGGAGAGTTTAAGTTAAAGAACTTAGAGAATTTCTGGTCATAATGAAGGAACATGCTCAAATATCAAAGGTTCTTGATCACTTATATATCAGCAGTTATGCAAGCATTACAAAGGAGAGACTGGAAGCACTTGGTATTACTGCAGTATTAAACATGACGGCAGAGAGAGACAATGTTGCTTTTCCAGGACTAGATCTGAAATGCACAAAATTCACAATCAAGGACAGAGCAGAAGCAAATTTAGAACAACTTTTCGAACCATGTATTGACATTATTGAAGAAACTCGCAAAGATGGGGGCAAGATTCTTGTCCACTGTGTGATGGGAATTAGCAGATCAGCGACTGTGATAATAGCCTACCTAATGAAAAGTAATGGAATGGCTTTACGCGAGGCATATTATTTCCTTAAATCAAAACGGAGTGTGATCCATCCTAATATAGGCTTCTGGCAACAAATGGTAAACTATGAAATGAGCCTATATGGTAAAACTACTATAGAAATGATGCCATTTTCTAATGGACTGGTTCCTGATGTGTATAAGAATGATCCTATGTGCCTTATATGGATTAGATGGAGTTCAGATTTATGGGGAATGATAGGGATATTTATTATCTGCTTTTTTGTGGATTTCTTACATTCCAAATACAGAGTAACAGATACGCTTTGATGACTCTTTCAAACTAACAATTGAATTTTGATATTGGATGCATGTTTGTGGTATTTTGATCATGGTTACAACTTACTTCTTTTGAACTTGTTTTATCTTAATCATAATTCACAATTGTCACAATTCATTGTAGATAATCATGATATTCATATGTTGTTGTTGTTTTCTACTAATTTTAGACAATACCCTTCCCCATACTCAAAGAGTAAAATGCCCCCAGTGTTTGATTTTGTTAGTGGAATTCTTGGCTATGTTTGATAAGTAAGTACAAATAAGAAAAAAACCCAAGTGGGACTTGTCTGGCCTTACAAAGCTGACTAGAGTAGAGTATAATGTTTTAATTTTGTAGAAATAGAGAGAGAACTGTCTTATCAACATAATTTTCTGCTATCAGTACAAAATATGCTTGAGGGAAATTGTAAGATATAAAACAAATATATATACAATGATGTCACATTGTGCAATCATAGCAAACCACCTCATTGATTTTTTATGTCTTTCAGATGATAGTTAGTCATATAATCATGACACTTAGATAGTTAGTCATATAATCATGACACTTAGATAGTTAGCATAATTCATTTGTTTATAACTTTCGAGATTGGTTTGTTTACATAATTATGTCTTTCAGGTAATAATCATAACAAAATAAATAGTTTATATCATTCATGTGTGTATAAAGTTCTATGAGTTTCAACTTTGGTTTATTTTCATGCCTTGTAATTGACAGATTTTAGTCATAAAGGATAAATCACCAATAAATGCAAAGCATAATAATTATTATAGCTCTAGGGAAGGATAATTTTTCTACTCAAGGGGCTAAAAGGATGGTTGGAAAATCTGATTTGTTTGCATGTCTGTGAAAAAGTTGAGATCTGATGTTAAAGTAGTATAATTTTGTTTTACTTTTGATATTATTTTATACGTGTGGTACAAGTTTTGAAAAATATAAAAATGTGGTCATACAAAAAGTGATGCTCTTGTTGTTTTATGTACATCCATGTGCGTAATACCTTAACCTGTTATGTTTGTCAATTTGTAATGTTTTCCTCGATCTGTTATGTAATTGTTTTGAAAAGATTTCCTATACAAAGATAACAATAAAGATATAAAATGCAGTGCAAAAGATCTCAAACTTGTGTGATATTTCTTCAATTTCATTGCTTGTTCAGTGTCCTTAAAAGTATTTGCATTTTAAGTAGTTATAGAAATACCCATTTATCATGCTTTCAAGCATTCAGTCATGTAGAATAAAGTTAAATTTGACCTTGACCTTTACTGAACTCTCTACCTCTACTGAAATATTATAGCCCAGTTTACACTGTATTACTTGAAAGTGACTATTTAGTTACAATTCTGTAAAGACCTTCAGTAGTCTACATCCTAAACACAATTGCAATATTAAAGTTTTTTCTCTTGAAGTCTATTGACAAATCTTTCTATTTAAATGATTAACTTACGACCCATTAGCATTGCCATGTGTTGACCAACTTTTGCACCGTTTTAGACAATCTTAGACAAAATAACGGTTTGACTTCAAGTCACCAAGTCTTTCAAAGGATTTGACTTCTAGTCGCACAGGGGATTATAACTCTGGCTTTAAGTCAAAGAAAAATCTTTCTGAGAGAAATAGACCATTGTAAACAGG
Source organism: Pharyngocirrus eroticus (assembly GCA_033118115.1). Lineage (NCBI taxonomy): Eukaryota > Metazoa > Annelida > Polychaeta > Saccocirridae > Pharyngocirrus > Pharyngocirrus eroticus. Next base: position 8,488 of record JAVSBT010430732.1, read on the forward strand.
GCTAAATTGTATTTTGTATTGTGAATTTTATAAAAAGAAAACTTTGGACCTTTTTTTATCATATGGAGGTAAAATATAATTGAGTCCTGACATTTTTGAAAGAGTTATGGCGAAAGACGCCTCTTGAAATAAAAATCTTTATTATTGCAGATAAAATTACCAAATTTTGATATGTTATAATTATATAAAGCAAATATCAAATGAATTCTGACCAAAAAAAATAAATAATTATTATTATTATTGAAAAAAATGGCCAAATTCAGCCTTTTTTGCAGATTATGAAATTTTGACCACCAATTAATGGATTTTTATACTTTTTTTTTAATTTTCAACTTTTCTGCAGAATTTTTCTAGAATCATACAGAAGCTTTTTTTTATTTTTTTATTCTAACATGTGAATTTTGATGACTCAATATTCTAGCAGCATATCTTGTTGCTATGCAAATAGGTTTTATATTATGGTTTCAAAATTTGGGTTATGAATTTTTTTCTCCAATTTATATTTCAAATGTAGTTGCATTTTATTAAAAAGTTATTAATTGTTTTAAACCTTGGAATGATAAGTAAAAATGTGTTTAGAAACAAAAAAAATCAGTACTAATTTCATATTGCGTATGCAAATTTAGCCCAGATAAGCTGATACCCTTGAAATGTCTCATTTTGATTTTGGTAGCATGTCAGAAACTGTGAAATACATGTATTGCATCAAAAGTTATGGATAATTATGTTCTAATAAAGAATCTCATAATCTTTTTTTTTTTCTTCTTCAAATCTTTAGATGTCAAGCAATAAAAGTACCCTTACTTCAAGACCTGTTTTACCTGGTATTAGAACTGTAAAGAAGAAGCGTAGCCGACCTATGGCGTGTGGCGCGGGATGTTTTGCACATGTTAGCCAGATTACAGAAACGTTATTCCTCTCTGCGGCAGCAGCTGTCACACCAGCTGCAATACACCAACATGGAATTACGTGTATCGTCAATGCTACACTGGAAGTACCGCATTTGAGTATGCCGTATATTGAAACAGTAAAAATCTCCATCGAAGATTCACCTTTTGCTCAATTAGCTAGCTATTTTGACCCCTGTGCTGATAAAATTCGTGAAGTGGAAGCTAGAGGTGGGAAGACCCTAGTACATTGTGTGGCAGGAGTCAGTCGTTCTTCCAGTCTTTGTATTGCTTACCTCATGAAGTATCATCAGATGTCTCTCAAGCAAGCTTACATGTATGTTAAAGATAAAAGATCTATTATAAGACCAAACACAGGATTTTTCCGTCAATTAATAGATTATGAGAGACGATTATTTGGGACAAATTCTGTGAGTTTTGTAAATTCTCCAATTGGGTTGATTCCTGATGTCTATGAACCAGAAACAAGAGGGATGGTCTATTTACCGCAAGATGGTGCTTACAGTGGTGCAAATTTTAAACCACACAATCATGATCATGATCATAATCTAAAAGGTCCATGGAGATAGAAATTAGAAAATCTGCTATTAAAGTGTTTTTGTTTTGTGTTTTTTTGTAATTTATTTCAGGAATTGTTTACATACTTTAGCTGCACTCCAAGCTGCACCTTATAAACAAGAGACTAAAAAAACAACCCAAGTATATTGGTAAATTATGTTATTGAAAGAGTATTACTTTTGCTGCAGTTTGGAAGGAGTGTTTGTTTTTGATATATTTATTCATATGGTTTCAAGCTGTGATAATTTTTAAAGATCTCTAACAATGTATGCAATCATGGATTTGGCACAAAAAGATATTATAAATAGGATACCGTTACAAATATTTTTGTGAGTTTATAAATTTTGGAATATTTTACTGTTTTTTATATTTAAATATGATTAAAAAAAATTGCAGATGTAAACAGAAATTGTGTGTGCTTTTATTTACCAAAAATAATAATCTTTAATTCTTGTCCAATATTTCTTGAAAAATTGCAGATGTAAACAGAAATTGTGTGTGCTTTTATTTACCAAAAATAATAATCTTTAATTCTTGTCCAATATTTCTTGAAGCAAGGTTAAACAAAAACATTTT
>JAVSBT010430954.1:0-10527 GCA_033118115.1 Pharyngocirrus eroticus
ATTTGGAATAAATTGCTCTTTTTTTAATCATTTTATCATCAAAAAACTACGTTATGCATAGCGAGTTTTGAGTAGTATATATAACCACATTGAATTAATAAGAAATATTAAACAATCACTGAAAATTGATCAAAGCCAATGGAACTATCTACGAATGTAATACGTTGATTAGGAAAGAGGTAAAGGATTTGCAATATAGAAAAGGATTAAAAGGGAAACACAGCTTACCTTTGCAAGCATCAATGAGGTCAAAAATGTCCATGTTTTTTCGACCATTTATGAAGTAAAATCCTTGTTTTGTTTCCTTATAGGTTGTGACATAAATCTTGTGAGCTATGATGTCATCATCTGTTTTAACATCCAATGAAAAGCCACCAGTGGAACAATCCCTCACAAGATAGGTTCCTTTTGGTGAATTCTTTAACATGGAATGTGATTCTTTAAATGTCATCTTGCCAACATACCCCCTTTTTAAAACAAAAATAACCCAATAACAGTATAATTATTAGAATCTCTTCTCTAGTCTTCACTAGTAAACACAACAAACATATTCTAAAAACAAATGACTAAACTCCATGTCTCCTACTGTTGGAAACAAATTTGATATCCAATGTAAACATGGTGAAAAAACAGAAGTTTTCAAGAAAGACCTGTTCAAACATCTCAAATTAAGTTTAACTCTGTTTTGAACCAGGCTTTATATTCACCCAGAAAGTAAAAGAACAAACTCTTGTACGAATATGTTTGTTTTACTTTTCATTCTACAGAAAGAAGATTTATTAATTTATTTCAATTTCATACCAGGGTATTATATACACAGATTCTTCTATAACTTCAGTAAATACTAGTTTCTGAATATAGCCTTCTTCTTTGTTCTTTTCATGCCTTGCCCATAGTCTGTTCCCCCATCTAAACATGTAAGACAAAAATAAATAAAAGCATTTCTGAGAGATAGCAGGTGCATCTGTAAGACATAATCATAGAAAAGTATATTTTACTTTTAAAACGAGTTGTATGTAAGCCAGTAATGCTATAGACTATAACATGAATAACTATCCATATTCATTTAAATTGCCCATCAATGTTTAATTAATCGCTGTCGTTTAATTTGGACAGCTTCACCCAACAAAACAGGCTGCTGATTATATGGGTGATGAATTTAGGTAGTTTCATTTAGTTAAGTTTTTTTCTAGCTTAGCTGTGATTTTTATTGCCATGACTGTATATCAATTAACTGACTCATTTGTTCATGTAATCAGAAAATCCCAGTATTGAGCATACTTCTTGGTTGATGTAAAGGCATGAGGGGGGGGGGGGGGGGCAGGGATGTTATTAGAATCTTGAAAACTCACTTTTTCAAAACCACCAGGTCATCACCTACTTGATATTCCAAATCATCCTTAGCTTTTACCATTGGATTATAGTTAAAAATTGCCTGACACCTTTCTAAAATTGTAAATATGGATATGATCATTTTTAACTGCTTTGTTTGTATCATTTTTACTATGAATGTATTTGTAAAATACAATACAAGAGCAGCATTTCAGCTGATACTCACTTTCATTTGCATATGTTGCATATGTTGCATCTTGCAACTCCACCTCATCTTCTTCTGTAAATTTAAAGTTTGGGGGAAATTATTTTAAGCCATTAAATACAAAATTTACAGATAAGAAACCATATTATGCACAGTGGAATACTAGTATTTGAACTAAAAGCTGAAACTTGAAAGTTTTGAAATCCTTTGATTTTCAAAAATATTGATTACGCAATAAAGTTTGCATCTTAAAATGTGATGGCAAAGTCATTTATTATTTTCAAGTTCTATTACACTCTACATTCCAATGTTGATGTTCAACACAGAATGTGCAGAATCTCTTTTGTATTATGTATTATATTTTTGTATTTGTTTTATGGACCTCTGCGTCAGCAGTTGAGTCTGAAATAAAATTTTGAATTGAATTGAATTGAATATTTGTGGGTTTGTTTGGGGCTATATTTTACTTTTCTTGGTCTCTATAAATAAGTGTCCATGGGAAATTGCCAAATGAAATGTCTTCTCATGTGAAAAAAATGCAGCTTGATTACAATACATGAATAGGGAGCATGGTGGCTAAGTGACAAAGCATGTGCCTAGAGATCAGGGGCCAGTTTCAATCGACGACCTAAATATTGACCGAACTTAGCCTTTAAGTCAGGTGACTCAGACTTAACTAAGTTTGTGTTTAGGTTGCGTTTCAATTGACGACTTAAACAGTCGATATGTCTGACTCAACTATGTTCGACTTAACGATCTCGTTTTTGGTTATGAGATAACTTAACCTGTTTTAAATATGGACATTACTTTTACGAGTTGAAAATGAGGCTTCACTTCGAAGTTTAAATCTCTCCTTGTACATTATTCATCGAATGTTGTAGCGGCAAACTTGGGCAGATGTCTCAAAAAACAGTATTCTATACGACATTCTATTTGAGTACTGAAAAATGAGTAATTTGTCAGTGTCAACTCGCTGTGTTTACATTAGTCCCGATTGCATAATATACACGTGTGTGGCATTTCAACATGCTACTTTGACATTTCACGGCACATGCTCGATCCGATACCCAACAAATAAGCACATGTAGTAACACATGTAGTAGGGAACCCCTTCGGGTATTTGTAAACAAAGCAAGTGGACACTGTCGAACTGACAAATTACTCATTTTTCAGTACTCAAATAGAATGTCATAATTATATAGAATACTGTTTTTTGAGACATCTGCCCATGTTTACCACTACAACATTCGATGAATAATGTGCAAGGAGAGATTTAAACTTCGAAGTGAAGCCTCATTTTCAACTCGTAAAAGTAACGTCCATATTTAAGACAAGCTAAGTGACCTATCTAGCTTGCTCAGGATTTGAGTAAAAAATTGCCATTTTTAAAGTTAGGAAAGGTCTAAGTTGTCAATTGAAACCAACATTAAGTCTATGTGAGGGCATAGGTGCATTGTACGACTTAAGTCAGACTTAAGTCGTCAATTGAAACTGTCCCAGAAGTTTGAGGGTTCACTCCCCCGCCTTGCCCCATGCCTGCGTCCTTGGGAAAGATACTTAGTCATAATTTCCCTTCTTCAACTAGGAAATGTTAAATGGATACCAGGAAAATTCTGGGAATGTATCTATAGACTATATAGCACCCTATCCAGGGGGAGTGAATGCTCTGAGTCACTTGTGCTACAGAAACCAGGGATAAGCACCAGCCTGATGGGCCTTAATGGCTCAAGTATGGCTTTACTCACTTTTTTTTACTGATTTCAATATTTCATCGACATATAAAATTGTGAGGACCTTTTGAATTCAGCATTATCTTTTCCTTTCTGTACCTTTCAAAATATTAAATGCATTTGTTTGTTGTGTATCATTTGATGTTTCCTTTGTAAAAATATCGAAGACTAAACTGAAAAACTCTTTCATCTTGTAAAATATTCCTCTCTCTATTCAGTTAATTGTCTGACTCATTTGTTAGTGTTAAATCCTGTTCACAGGCTGTTTGTGAAACATTTTGCCTGTTGACATCCACATTTCTCCCTTTATATCTTATATTTTTCAGCTTGACAACAAGCTTGATTCCAAATTTTGAATAATATTGTCAGGATTAAGGACACGTAACTTAATGATACAAATAATGAGTTTCGTATTCTTAATCCTGACACATCAGCATGTATTCATTTTTAAAATAGATTGGCATATTAAAACAGAGTGGAACCTTTGTCAGTTTTTTTTATATAATTCACTCTATTAGATCTTTTGGTGTGACACTTACGTCTGAAGCTAAACATTTGTCAAATTGTAGAATACATTAATGAAAATGTTTATTTGAGTTTTTTTTTCATTCAATCACGTTTCAATTATTCATTACGAGACAAATCAATCAGACAATATCCAAACTAGCCCTTATTGGCTCCTTTGTAATCTACAGACAAAAAAAAGGACCCCCTCCGGTCAGACATGACTCGGACAATTTGTAATGTGTCCTTTTTATATTATGTTTTATCATTTCACAACTTTATGTTGTGCACTTGTTAACTTTTTATACCCTGTACAGATTGGTCTTCTTAATATCTATTAGCTGACCATATCAGTAGCCTGGGTCCACTCTCACATTCTTTGTGAACTGTCTAACGTACAAATAAAGAATGATTACACACAATGCCAACTAAAACTTAAAAGAATTTGTTGCCAATGATTCAAAATACCCTTTAAAGCACTCGATCCTGAACATGATTAGCTTTAAGAGTTTGTGGGATAAAGTATAGGTAGTAGTATACCAATTCCTCACTTTTGTTTTTCGAGTGCGTTAATATTAAAATTAAAAAATCAAGGAATAAGACATTGAGATAAAAAAAATACATTTCAGAGAAACCAAAGACAGCTTTGTGATCAATGTAATGACCTTGATCCTAATGCAACATAAAAAATAGCCATCTTGAGGCAAAGTATCTTAAATATGTTTATATAGTAAATAAAAAAATCAATCATTGAAAAAATTGTAAATGCTTAGTATGTATACCTTCAGTTCCTTCTTTATCTCCTTTCTTTCCCACTTCTGAGGGTTTTAGGGTAGCGGAAGCCTGGTATTCTGTATTAAAAATATATATGATCATATTTGGTGTACTTTTTACTCTACACGTCAAGGTGACAACATTCATTAGTTTCATTCCTCTAACATCCAACATTATCAATCTTCATAACCAATAAAGGTAAAATAATGACACAAAAAGTGATGATTTTTTTTATGACAGAGAATTGTATATACACTTTCCCTGTATATGCAAGTATATGATTGTTTTGCATTCAGTAAGTCTTTGATACAGATATCAATAAAAACTAACAGTCAATGTCAATTTTGATATTTTGGTGAATTTACCTTCTGTTAGTATTTGCTCAAAGCAGACAACTAGAGTTCTGAAAGAGGGTCTATTGTTTGGTTCTTTTTGCCAGCATGACTTCATTATGTCACAAATGGAATGTGGGGTGTGCCTGGGTATTTTTGGGTGGTTACCCTTATAGACATATGCTCTGACCTCATTTTGAGTCATTCCTGCAAGGAACATGAAAGGTATCTAGGAATTTAAGTTTATCTTTTCATTATGTAAATATAACAACATTTAAAAAAAATAATACCATATTCATTTTGATAAACTTTGTATAACTCATGAGATTAGAGGGATATCAAGAAACAAAAATGAAAACAAAACAAAAAATACATTTCTATCTTTGAAAGTAAACAGTAAATGTTTATATTCGTGTCAATTTTTCAGTCACTTATCCCGAGGACATTTTCAATTGACTTTCAAATCCATGCATTCAAAGATGAAAATATATGGACATTCTGGGATCAGCCCTTCATTTTTTTTTTTTTTAACTAAATAACGTAATTTGCATTGACAAAACACATAGCACGAGGTAAACGTAAAATGATGTGAAATGCAGCTTCTATTTTTGAATAATGTTTCAAACTCAGTACATCGTTTTGGAAGAAAAAACAATGAAGCAACTTAACGTAGGGGAGTGTTAACCTTTTTTAGCAACTGATTCCAACCAACTCATATTTTAGTTCATTTTTATTGTCATAATTTTTTTACTATACTGAATTCCTGATGTTAAAAGTCTTCTGAAAATAATTTTCCTTTTCTTTTCAATACAATATTTTACAAGCAATTTATATAAAGTTTGTCACATTTATTTAATCAATGACTGCATCATTTGTGATATAAATGTATTCAGAATATGTTTCACTCTGATAATAATCATGAAGATGATTCTACAAAGCTATTAGTTCTATCCTTGTCTCCAGGGATCATCTTGGACAAAAATATAAATCCATTTACAAAAAGTTATTCATAAAAAATCATTCATATGTCCTCAGCTAGTGCCCACATCAAAAATCCCAACTATTTAATATGTTGATTTACTGGCATTTCATCAGGCATCAATTGACAAGCGTGCTTGAAGGAATTGTGTACATGATAAAGTAAAGAACAACAAAATGAAAGGTAATTGTTATTGCATGATCTGAATGTCCATATTTTTAGCTTTGGGAAATTTTTTTTTGCAATTATTAGTTTCTCAGAAAGGAACAACGCATAATCTATTCTATTTTAGCCCTATTTGTTCCCTTTGAGAAGCTATAACTTATTTATAAACAGCAATATAAAATCTCAGAAAGACCTTGAAAAATATACTGTTGTAGCTCAAGATCGCCAACAGTGACGCAATTTAGCCAATCAAGTTTTAGCGGCGGAAGCAGATGCATCGTCTAGGACGATGCAGCGGCGATACTGCATATTATATATATATTTACATGTATGCACAAATGAGTAGCCAATCATACAGTTTACATTTGGTATTTGGGTAAGAAAAATATAGGACAGCATATTTTTAATCACCTTGGAAAGGTTTTTTCCCCCGTGAAAATATTTCAGACAGGACTATTCCAAAGGACCACACATCAGCCTTGGCAGAAAAAGTTCCATTTTCTAAAGCCTCTGGTGATGTCCACTGCACAGGTAGCTGGCCATCTAGATTTGGGAAAATTCTTGTAATAAAAACTTATGATGTACGGATACAATTGTTGTGAGCTTATAAAACTTGTAATACTCGATTGATATAATTATTGCTATTGTACTGTGATAAGTAGAACGTTAAGATATCCAAAAATATAGGCTTTATTTTACAATAATGCATTCCAATATAGCTTTGTTACTTTCATTTTTGTTGTTGACAGAATTGGCAAGAAAAGTAATCATGAATATATTTGAATTGAATACCAGAACACTCATATACACCACTGGCTGGCAATGCTCTAGCCAAACCAAAGTCTGTAATTTTTATTCCATCATCGACCCTGACCAAAACATTTCTAGCTGCAAGGTCTCGATGAATTATTTTTCTTTCTTCCAAATAGACCATTCCGGCTACAACCTAAATTAATTCAAATCAGATCATGTCTTTTCAACATCAACATTAGACTGATGCGATGTTCTCAGTTGCTCTCATAAGAACATACTTGTTTTACTTCGACAGCTCACAAACTGCTTTATAAATAAGGAGGTTGCATTATATTCTTATTTGCTATAATGTTACTTTAACTATAAAGTAAGTGAGTAAAAGTGATTTTGAACATTTACACTTTGATACACTTGGGAACTTATGATTCTGCATGAAAAATTAGATAAGTTAGTGTTTAAATACCTTTGATGCTATGGTTATCATTGTATAATGTGAGGCCTTTTTCCCTTCACTATCCTCTTTTAAGTAACTCAATACATTTCCTTTCTCCATCCATTCCAATGTGATACAAAATACACTGTTCTCAATGTATATGCCATAGCACTTGATGATATTTTCATGCTGAAGATTCATCATTAGATGAACTTCTCTCAAACAACTACACTTTTTAACTTTCTTTTCTAGCTTCTTTACAGCTACATGTATGTCCCTATCTTGCCATCTTGCTGTTGATTACAAGGACATAAGAGAAATAATATGAAACAAATTTCTTGTTATCTGTTTTCAACTATATCTATGCTGGTTTTTTTTTCATCTATAAACTAAATGAAATTACTTCAGATGTGTGAACCATTAGACTTACCTTTGTAGACATTTGAGAAATTTCCATGACCTACTGGACTCCTCTCATCCAATTCAATGGAGCATCTCTCAAAATCCGTCAACAGTGGATAGATACATGGTTCCTCTAACTCTAATATTCTTCTTGTATTTTGATCTTTTACAACAAAACATGCAAAAGGAGAATGTACATTGATATTATGTCAAATCAACAAAGCGAATGGAATAGATAAACTAAACTTTTTTTAATCTTTCATATAAAGTGCATCAAAAAAGTTGAGTTCATTTATTCTTATATTACTATAACGTACAGATAAGCTTACATAAAACTATAGCGAATGGCGCTTTCTGTTTAAGTGTATGGTGAATTTATTACCATATTTGTTTGAATGGCTGCCCCTGTTCGAATAGCCGCCGGTTTGAATAAGGGCCCCCCCTAATAGACCCTTCTAAAATAAAAGCGCAGGGGTGCTCAAATAGCCACCGGGTAACTATTTCCTATTAGCCTGTCACTGTCAGACACTAGTGACGGCCAGTCTTATAGAACTGAATATTCTAGTCTAAAACATTTAATGCATTGTCATTAATAGCCATGTAATCATATTTAAAAAGGGATAAGACGGGCAGTAAAAACTTCCTGTTTTTCACATAAGAAAGTGTCAAATTTTTGTTTTCTTAATTTCTCTTTAGAACCTTTTGTAATTTGTAAAATGGTCGGGTTTTTACCTTGTTCTTAAAAATAAGCGCCCCTGCTCGAGAAGCGCCGGGTCAAAAGGGCTCTCGAAAATAATAGCCGCCCCATCGGCCATTCGAACAAATACAGTACATGTATTTTCTGCTTTACTTTAAATGGAACAAAACACTCAGAATTGCTCTCTACAATTAGATATTATAAGCACTTACCTGTAACAAGTAAAACAAGGGTTCCATAAATCACATCTGAATCCTTTAAATGAAATCCTTGTACGTTTTGCTGATGAGATGTTACTTCAATCAAGTGTGTTTTTATTGGATAATTTGGATTTGATGTCAACACATCAAGTGTGAAACCACCATCAGGATTGTCTCTTACAAGGAATGTTCCTGGAGTTTGATTGGCTGTCAATATCACCCTGACGGTATCAGTATCAATATTGCCATGATACCAACTACAAAATGTTTGACAATTTTTAAATGAACCAGGATTTTTTTGTTAAAAAAGTCTTGCAAACTTCCTAAAAATAATCAGGTTATGATTTTATTTTATTTTTGAGCTGCGGACTGAGCGTAGTTCATTTCTCAACATTTCCAGTTCAACCATGATTTGGTATGCACTGTGTAGTGGTTGGGGACTTTGGTATGGAGAAATAAAGTTTGGATATTGGTATTTCCCGTAAAAGTGACTTGAATGAGATCACAACATTCAAATCACAAGCCACATTGAAACATATTCCTTTGGATAAATGTCACCTAATCTGATAGATTTAAGATGGGTTGGGGTGGGTGGGGTGGGGTGTGGGGGGGGGGGGTTTAAAGGCAAGCCCTGTCCAATGAATCAATAGGAATTTAAGTATCTAGCTCTGGTTATAGCTTCTTTTAATTTTTATATAGTAAAACTGAACGATCTGAACTTCATTCAGACTATGAAAAAGACATACAGCACTGTACATGTCAATAATTATTCCCTTGGCTTCATGCTTATATAGCCATATCAAACATGCTTCTATAGCCATATCAATGTCATTTGAAAACTTCAAAACCACTTACTTAGGTGTGTATTGATCATGTGGTCTGTATACAGTATCATCACTGACAAAAATAGAATGTACAAAGCCTTTCTTTCCTGTTCTTTCATGCCTAACATACAACCTGTTTCCATCCCTGAAGGAAAAACAAATTTCTCAAACTTAAAGAAATACAAATTGGACAATTGCAATGCAAAATGATAATAATGCTACAAATAATGAAAATAATTACCAAATCATTATTATGATCATAATCATTGATATGTTTAAACATCTATAATGTGATGTATTTTGGTAGAAGATGCAGCATCAATATTCATTAAAAGTCACACAAACAGATTTTGATGTCCTATCTGTGTATCAAATAAGACCTTTTGAATGATATATGTCTGCGTTATGTGATATATATCACCTATCTAGACCATGACTACATTTTTTCTGTAGATTTGTGTCATCTTAGACAAAAAATGTTAAGCTATACATTATCACCCTGTATAAACATGTTCCAAAATTAATAAAAAACACACAATAGTACAACAGTTGTAATCACGACAAAATATTATATATCACATCCTGATTACAAATGCTGTATTATGCATGATTGAAGGCTGCCATAGTAAAACAGATGACATGGTAACCTCCTCCTTTACAAGGTTTCTTTATCTACTTGACAATTTCATCTTGATTAATTATTTTTAAAATTCCTACTTTTTTAGAATAATCATGACATCCCCCGTTTCAAATTCAACATCATTTACACTTTTAATCATTGGGGTGTAATTGTACAAAGCAGAGCAAGTTCCCTCATAAGTTTTTTCATCTGAAAAACAAACAAAAAATAGTATAAGTCATATTGTTGAATTAGAAAAATGTCAGAGACGAGGTTAATAAAATAAACGGACTTAACTACAGGATACACACTATTTGCCTGTCGTCATAAAGAACAATCTACCTCCAATATTTAGAACTTAAGACTATTTTCAAACTTTTCGTTAATATCAAAGGTATTACTATTCGATAAAGTTGTTTCTTACATCGTTTGGAAGTAAGCAGTGCACATGAGCTCACAAAATCAGCATAAAGCTAACCATAAACAGCTCTTATGAAGGTAATCTTTGTATCAATGGTTCTCTGTTTATTTAAATATCTTGCCAATTAGGTGTTAATGGCTTGCTATATTGTTTGATT